>WURS02043350.1:0-11188 GCA_011762765.2 Rhinocypha anisoptera | reverse complement strand
CGTAACCCCCGCCCCCCAGTAAATCTTCCCGGCTGCCCTGGAAGGGCTCCATGGGAAGTCAGCTCCTAATCAATCCTTCTCCCCCAGATCCCTGGAAAGCCATGTTGAGTAAAAGGTTGATGAAAATTTCCACAAAAAATATGTGTTAATTGCAATCTAGTTTTCGATGCTACACCATCATCATCAAGTCATATCCGGCTGCACCACCTTGGTGCTTGCTAATCATTTCATAATTCGAATTTCTTCGCATACAAGATTCAACATGATGATAAATATTTAAAATGACTATGGTAATAAATATGGCACATGTGTTCGTTAGGATTAGATGTATATGAGAAATCGGACTCGTATTACTTTTCCAATATACGGTATTTACTTTTTCGTTATCAAAACTTTAGTTATGTGTATTATGCAACAATTAACAAATCTTATTTTCACGATCTTCTTAGCGCAAATTGCTAATTGCATGCCCCTTTATTTTTTCAGGTAAGTGAAAGCAGTCGGATCTCTATCGTCCTGTCGCATCCCTGTGGACCTTCCTTCGGCTCGTGATCGCAGTAAGTCGGTCACGAAAACGGCAAATTCCCGAAAGGAAAGACGGCTGCAGTTAATGAATGGCCGCCCGAGCGAAGTAGGGATCTTATCGGTCCGTGGTGCATGCACATTCATGCATTGAGGTATGGAATGTGCGCACTCTGTTGGCCAAATTGAACCCCACTTGCTTCCAGCCCCGCTCGCAATGAATGAAGAACGGGATGTCGTCTCTTGTTCTGAAATTGCCACTAGAGGGAACCGCCTTCCGCGCTACGCTTTTCCCCATGCTCCCTCCCCCCCTCCTCCTCCTCCTCCCACCTCCACCTCGCCCTCCGCCCCTCCACGCCCGCTTCTCCCGCGCCTTTACATTGTGTATAGCGCCCATTATGCAATGGTTATTGTCCGCTTAGGACGTCTCGTCAGTTGTTACGCATAGTAATTAAAATTTTTATCAATTAGCCGCTTCATTTTATTAGTATTTCAATGCGAAGATTCGTCCTCTTCAGGCCTCTATCTTGTCCCCTCCAGTGCATAATATACTGTTCATCATCATCATCATCAGTGCTACAATCCGAAGATTGGTTGACAGCAGCCCTCAATGCCATCACGATATGTGAATGCAGGGCTGCATATTCTAGGGAAATATTTAATGTGGTAGTTTCCCTTCTCCTTCCACAACGCAGTACTGCGGCTGATTCCGTGAACTTCACTCTCGCCCGCAGCTATGGCAGTTGATGCCGGGCCGATCCTCTTGATCTGCGCCATCAGAGCCTACTGGTGAAAATGCTGCCTTCCACCAGAGGTTGCGTGTATTGAAGTTGTAGGTGCTTTTCCCGAAAATTTTCGTCGTCACCGAGGTTCGAACCGGCAACATTCCGAAACTTCCAGTGCCGTAGTCCAGCACGCTACCACTAGGCTACCTCCGTCCATATATATATATATTTTTCTAAGAAAATAATTAAATCCGTTAAACAGTCTAGGTCAGGGATGGCGAACCTTTTGCCAATCGGAAGTGCGAAAGTTGATGAAATAAGGGTGTACTCTTAATTCTCTTGCCGACCCATCATCGAATGAGATAGTATACTTTTAGATAGATAGAGTAATATCGATTACTTTTATACACCATAGGCATGGGGTGTTTCTTGTAGTAAAAACATCTTTTTAATGGTATTCCAAACAATTTGATTTGAAATGTAAATATTTTATTGGCGAGTATAATGGGATGAATGAAATATAGAAAATCTATTTCAATCATAAATTTCGTTTTTTTTGTGGAATGAATGATATCGTCATATAATTTAAATAACAAGAAACGATATGTAAGATATGTCAGTGATAAAGTTAAATGATAATAGAAATTAGTTGCCAAATTTGTAACTCTGTCATATCAATTTTCAATTGTTATATTTGACCTCGTAATATAAATTCCTCGAGGAATTAGCCCTTAGCGCCGGGCCAAAATAATTCCTCCGCGTGTCACTTTGGGCACACATTGCATAAGGTCACCGTCCCCGGGCTAGGATTTCTTGAAGACACTTTTTCTATTGTTCCGCTCAAGGCAGCATTTCGTTTATACACACTAATCTAGCGACGCCAACGGCAAGAGAAAGAGAAGTTTTCCAATCAGCATATGGTTTTGTGGTCGAGTCAAATGGAACAAATTTCCACGAAAGATAACCGCAAGAACTTGAATGGGAAATTTTAATAACAAAAGCGTTTAAAATTTTGTAAAAATGCAAAATTTTAAGCCCAAAAAATTCCTCAAAATTTGAAAGCCGCTAATGAATTCACCAAATTCCCTTGATTATGCAGCACCTCGGAACATATGGCATTGACGTAAACCTGATCTAGTCCTCAGTCTTGTGAAACCATCTGATACCCGCCTCCCACTTCTTATGCAGACCACTTAATCATCCGCGGGGAATTTCTCAAATTCAGGATTGTTAATTAAGAAAAGTTCTCATGCTGGGTATCCAGAAATCCAGTATCCAAAAATCTGACACGGGTTGATAATTCGCGTGCCATTCTTCGTCCGAAGTTTTCACCTCTTTGTTTGGCGTCCCTGTGAAGATAACTCAACCAAATAATGGTCCGGGTACATTCGTATAATTAAAGCACCATCCCCAAAAGCTTAATTTTTCACGGCTTTAATTTTTTCGCTTGACGAAAAGATATAAGCCGCTGGCTACGAACAAATCTTCTGACTCAACGGAAACTCGAATACTCGCGCGGAAAAGTTCGCGCGCGGCTCTCTGCGTTATAATTTGAAACTTGGTTTTAACACAGTTTAACTGGTTTAAGCTCCGTATATCTTTTCTCCAAGGACTGCTACCCTTTATGTTTCGTTCTCTTCACATTCCATCATTTCTTTTAAGTCAGAAAAGGAAATTATAACGCGTTCAACTCACGTCACTCGGCCAATTTTCTTTCGCCGTGTACCCAGAAATAAAACTTCTCCTGACTGATCGTTTTAAAGAGGCAAACAAAAGGTACTCTAGGGATTATAACTTGTGAGAAATTGAAAGTCATGAATCACATCTGAAAATCGGTTTAGTTTCTTGGACGCGGGCGATTCACTGCCTTCCTTCGTCTCTTTCTTTCTGCCTATCTATCTACCTTCACCTTTCTGGGTCTCATAAATGGCTATCTCCGTCTCATATTAATGCTTTTTATGACCAAGCCATATGTCAGGAGCTATAAAAATCAACACACGGAACCCAAAATGAAATAATAGAGACGGAGGACATTGACAATGTAATGTCGAGTGAAAAAGTAAACAATAATTCACAAATAAATATTAAGTTTTGAAAAAAAATATATTTTAGATGAATGATATCATTAACATTCCATCAAAATGTAAACTTAAAGGATGGTTATTTTTATTCAATAGGATCATTACGATTCGAATCTCGTAAATAAAATACTTAAACACTACCTTGTATTTAAAGTACACATAAGGAAAAAAATATAACAAGGGAAAATTAAGGAATTAATTACAAAGAAATGAAATAATTTTAGCGGATCAACGCATTAAGAGCACATGATGGAGTGCGAAAACAATGGAAGTTGGGTACAGTGCAAGAATGTCCTCAGTAAATCATTCTATGACGCAACTGTTTGAATTATGTCCTCCTGTAAGATGAATAGTGACTAAAACATATTATGAAATCAGAGCGCGTTTGAAGCGCGATAGGAAACAAAATATGACTCCTGATAAAGTTACACGATTAGATAATTCATGTTCCCTGCATTGTGTTACTAGTTTGATGGTAACCAAAATAGCTGCATTGCAATAAATTACCCTCAGGGAAAGACAAATTAACGTCTGATTGCTATATAAAGATGAGTTAAGATATGTAGTGGTTTCAGTTAAGACTAACGAATTAAAAAATTAACTATATTATTGGTAACCGTTAGTACTCAGTCATTTATTAATAAGTAAGAAACAGTGTTGAATCCTTACTAATACAAATGACCAGAGGTACTAACTGGGCTTTCACTCTCGATTTTAATTAAAAACGACCCTTATATTTCACTCTCTCTAGAAAACCTTCAAGTACCCAATACTCACAACAATCAGTTACTTCCAACGCTTATCAAAGAACACACAAGTTTAATTCGAAATAATAAATTACGGAGGGCAAAATACGAAGATCCTGGAGGATTACACCGTAATGCACATATATATTTATGGTTCCCTAGACACATTTTCGTAATTTTCATGACATAACTGTTAATAAATAACCTTAGCTGAGCCTTGCAGCTTTATGTGAGACTTTTACACGAGAAAATAAATCTCTGTGCACTCTAGGAAGATTGTTAATGCCCTTATATGATAAAGGGAAAGGGATGAGAAATGCGAAAACCTAAGACATGTGAAATAATAGGTTTATATAGAAGAACAGCAATGTCTTTGTACTCTGAGAAGACTATTCGTCCTTATATGACAAATGGAAAGTGTTGAAAAATATGGGAACCTAAGTAATACTAGACAAATGACCCATGCAATCAAAGTAACAGTTACGGGAGATGAAACAGAATAAAATGGTTTAAAAGTGGGTCTTAGTTGAATTCAGGACAATCGAAGAATAGGAGAAGCTAGTTTCTCTTACGAATCAAATTAGATACAAGAGAGATAAGAATAACTGTAGACCAATCCTTGATAGCATCTGAGAATACAGTGAATCCTTTGGCCAGTATGCACTGGAACATTAAGATATGCAATGAGAAGGAAAATGAAATAAACAAGGAATTTTCGTGTCTTTTGTGCGTTAGAAATAGGTAGGCGGAAAGGTAATGCTATGATAAAACTAGCGAATAAGCGAATGTAATTATGAAAGGGCGATACCACTTTCGTCATTGGATTCTATCATGTTCACAGAGATAAAGGGGTGAATTGTAGGTAAAGGCTAGTAGGCCGGGATGTTAGAGATTCTGTGGTAAATATCAAAGCAATACTAACTACTCTCAGTGAAGCATATTACAATTATTAGTCTTGAGAAGCATGGCATGACAAAGAAATGCCAGTAGACAACCAAAAATAATAATGTGTCAAAAAATAACAACCTGTTGTGAACCTATGACAAAAATTGGAAAATAAAACAAGGTAAGGATGAAATAACTAAAGATAATCACGGAGATAAAACAATATAACCAAAGATAAGATGGTTTTAAATAGCTGTAACAGTAGCTATTTAATATAATACTTGACTGGAAAAAATATTTTGTAACAAATTTCTAGAAGTTAGTTGTTCAGGGAAGTGTGCCGTTGATATTAGCAACCGCAGATGAAAGAAGAATGAAGAAGGGAGAGACTTTGAGCTACTGAAAAGTACTATAATTTAGTTATTTTTATTTATAAGAAAAGGCATACCTTAATGAGGCGTTGCACATCGAAGTTATGGAATAATCTAACAAAAGGATGATAAAGTTGATTAAGCACATCCTTAGGTACCATTGTTTGGTCATGACAATATTGGTAGTGACTGTTGAAGAGAAAAAATAAAAAAAGATAGGCCAAACGTCGCTTTTAAAAATAGTTAAACATACTTATGAACTAAGAAGAAATGGAGAGATTGGCAGTTAAGCGGTATTCCATATTGCAGTTAACTCTCGACTTAGTAAGTAGGGCTAAATGTTATAATTTTCGACAGAATTCAGTATTAAATATCACGAAAGTGTATCTACAAGTTCTGATGTTCAACGCTATTTAGCCTTGATAAAATGGAGTTCCAACAATCATTTTTTTTTCAAAATTAAATACAAGCCGCCACAAAGACGCGTAGCAAGGAGTGATTTTTACCTTGTAGATAGATTTACTATCTAATTATTTAACAGCTAGAAATTATTACAATGAATTGAGCATAATGAACAATATGGAGTATAATTTCAATTTAAAGAGTATGAAATGAAGAGACAACAGAGGCAGACGGTGAAATAAAACGGATAAAAATTACAAAAAAACTTTAAAGGGAGCCGCAGAAGAAACAAGAGGAACAGTGTGCACAACGAGAATCAAGAAGTCATATTTTACAGAAGAAATGGTTCGGAAAATAGGAGGGAAAAGTAATGGTAAAACCTAAAAACCAGGACGGAGGAAGCTGGTTGGAAAAAGCATTGCGAAAACAAGGAAAATTGGAGAGAGGAAAGAAGACGCACTTAGCAAAAAGACTAAAGCATTGTCCGGAAAGAGGAAAGAAAGCAACTATTCCTAATGCAAAAAAGAGAAGAATGCTAATAAGAGAAGGATATGAGATTCGGCGGAGCTCTTATATACATTCAGAAATTAAACATGTGCGTTTAGATTCAGAAAGGAAATGCAAATCAGATAAAGATCCCTCAAGTTGAAGAGATCTACTGAGAGAGAGAGAGAGAAAGGACTACAAGAAATATTAATGAAGGCTGTAGAATAGTAAACTTTACTTAAAAATTTGAAAAGGATAGGTAGAATAGATTTTTATCAGCTAATTTTTGTAATTTTTGAACACTGAATTTATTTCGAAGACATTGAATAACTTATATTAATTCCATAGCAACATTCTCTAAAACACTTGGAAACATAATTTGGCGAATATGATGCAACAAGTTGGTTTCATATGTACGTAAGGTAGTCATAAGAGTCGTCAATAAAACTATGGGGAAAGACAATAAATGAATACGTAGACAAAAGTATTTAAGAATGCTTAAATAACCGTATGACCTTCTCGAATGAATTTTGCCAAATTACTCTAATAGACAAAGCTATTTTTATATATTTTGGGCGAGGGTTGTGGAAGATTAGTAATCAGAATATTTGATTACTCTTCAGAAAGTCTTGGATAAACATTTCTGATGGTCCTAAGGATAACCGTAATAAAATAATAAATATTTAAACTTTAAGGATCCAAGAATTTGATAGAAGAATATAAATATTAATGAGAAGGAACAAGTAACACATACTCGAAGTGTTTGACTTTCACACGCAATAGGGATTAGTTTGATTCGAGCTATACCGTCACCTGTCCAAAGCAACCACCGGGTTGATTGCTACTGTGGCGTGGCGTGGCCAATAAATCTGCTGGGACACGAATAGCAAACCAAAGCCATCTGCTGGAGGGTTGGTTTTACTGAGAGATATCACGTCATATCCGCAGGTATGACGGGGGAAAACATGCAATCAAGGCGGCATCCCTCGTGTGCGCTGCGTATGACACTCCACGCGAGTATTGCCTTGGTCCCCGAGAATTGCTTCCTACAAAGCGCGATATGGGATGCACATTCCCCGGGTAATGTGTGAATGACCTCCGCGTCATTTATGGCCCTTTATGGATGACAAAAACATCGCAATTTCACTCATCACATTTGCATACAGAGACAAAAATAAATCTATAGTCTCAGGCGACGATTTTTTAAATGCACTCTCATTATTTCCAGAGTTGTTCAATAACGAATTAAGGTGCAAAACCTGTCAACAGAGGTAATCTGAGGAGGAAACTTCCACCTCACCTTAACAATGAAAACTTAAATTCCCTAAATTTACAGCAGAAAATTTATTTTTAATTACATTTCCCATTTACGATAATAACCTTTAACATTTAATTAGCTGTATTTGATTGGTTACATATGTCATAGTTAATATTGAGCATTTATTAAATGAGTTAATCAATTTTTAGGTAATGCTGGATTAACTCAATATACTAATGGCTAAAACTTAGATAGTCGATAGTCAATGCCGAATTTATATTTATCTATTTTTATATCTAATTAATTTAATAGACAAGAGGGGCTTTTATGTGAGTGATATATCAGACAGTACTCCTGCAGCATTATTTTTATCTGAGTTTTTCCACGGACTATAAGTCATTGGTAAAATGAATAAATTATCCATCATATTAATTGTTAATTTCATCTATTCCTGTAGTACGATCAGTTTTATTTTAGTCATAGTAAAAATTTTAGGGAAATATTCACAATATTTTAGGATGCGACAGTATTTAAAACCGGGGCCATTAGACAAAATCCGTAATGATATTCTCACTAGCCAATGGAGGATTTTAAACGTATCAATTAAAAAACTAAACTAACTGATAGATTTCAGTAATATGTACATAATGAAGATCCAGTTTTTTAATAAAGATATAGTATTAATTACATTTATCAATGAGTCCGAAACTTCATTGAATAACGGATATGATTTAAAAACAACGGATTAAGGGTGACATGATTACAAAGACCCATATAATCCGGTTATTTTGATAAGGGTTGAAAATTTGAAATAAGTTACTGGGTTATTAAAGATTTAATAAAGCTCGGATGAACATAGAGTTAATTGGTATTATTTAAGCAAAATTCTATAGTATTCTTTTAACCGGTTGAATTAATACAGATTTCCGTATAATTCCAGGAACACTATAGAATTTCACTTTTCTTAGAACTAGCAATTCAAGGCTCAAAGACATTTTCCAGTGAAAATTCCTCAACTTTCGCATTTTCCGAAGTTACGATAGTGATTTACGCTAGATTTTGCGATAAAACTAGTTATATCTATTTTCAAATCCTTAATATATCGTAACACCAATGATAGCTTCAAACAATTATCTAACGTTTACCCTAAAATATGAGCCTAATCCAATTAATTATTAAGCCTTGTTATTTTTTCGTGTATTTTTTTTTACTTTTTTGCTAATTTTTACGAAATACATGCGATGTTTAGAAAAAATAGCTACGTTTATTTTAGAAAAATATGAAAACTTACAATGAACAGAAAAATAAAGTGTACCTGCATGTTTTTCTCCTTCGGATATCATAGGTATCTTACAACGATTCACGCTATTATTATATGATTCATAAATGTCTTAATTCAATTACCACTTAACCTGTTATCGATATCATCTTCTTAATTTAATAGTTCCATTATATCGATAAGAGAGACAAATTTGTATGGAAGACAGAAAAAAGTAGACCCTCCACAATGTTTGGAGTAGATGTTAGCAAAGTTTGAGTCTCAAATTTTGTCTACATTTCATACGTAGAGCCAACGTGAGATATAACGTGACGAAATGTTCCCGAATTTCCATTACGGAGGAGAAGTGAGGCATAATAACGGATACAAGATCAAATTTCGAAATTGTGTACCTGACAACAAGTATCGAAGTACGAGGGAGGTTTCAAAATATTGAGCAGCAACTTAGGCAATTAGATCTAGTGTTTAGAGCGTATTGTAACCCTAAAATTACCGTAGAATCCACGAAATTGGTAGATGGGTCCATTATAGGAGCGGAAGGTTAGAGCCTTGAGCAAATATTAACTCATTGATAGTGGGCCCACTAAAGGTCTCCTGAGGGAGACCTGTGTCAAGGTATATGTTTCAAAGAAGGAGCTCGTATTACACTGCGGAGGGTGACGGGACGGAGGAGAGGACGTGTCCTAAAGCTGAGCTCCGGATATGGAGAGCAGAGTCAACAGTCGTTATCAGGAAATTTACCCCCTGACGTATGCGGCCATTTTAAATGTAACGTTCATATGGATCGAGAGGATCATGAGTGAACAACGGACTACTAGCAATAGCTGGAAAAAGTGGTATCAACTGAATGTGGTGATAACTTCACGACGCTTATGAATCATGTTACACTTTACTGCTATTGTACTAGCAGGAAGGTCACGTGACTTCGGCTCTCCACGATAAGGTAGTTGTTTCGGCAAACAATACAAGGAGAGTAAATATTTTCGCCATAAACTACTACGGACTAAATTTGACTGAAATAGTTCATTTCTAAACCCGTATTGACATTTTCGGCAGTAATTACTTTCAGCGTTTTACCAACAGTGAGAAATGCTATAGCACATTAAATATGAACCTTAAAAATGTCAGCACACCATCACATCTTATTTCAAAAATAAAAATTATATTGTCTCCTTGGTAAGCGGTCGATGCATATTAACGCTGAAATAAAAAAATTGAAGCTTCTTTCCCCAAGAGTTTAAATTATCGCCCCAGAAAACACCTGTCTCATCGAGATAATGAGACGTTGGACCACAAAGCCTCATTAGAGGGGATTCTTTTGTTATTCATGATACAATTTGGTATGACAGGCATAGACATTACTTTAAATTGGTGGATATCACCTAATGGCAGCGATGATCATGTAGCTGCACAACTCTCTCTACCGTAAATAAGATCATTTTACGCCATTCTTCTCTTAAAAACAGGATAAATTGAACCGGAATGATCTCATGTTTTTCTTTCGCAGAGCAAGATCTTTAGACGGGTTTATGGTCCGATGAATGATGTCATCGAATCGTAAGCACTCGGTCTTTTGCTTCAAGAGTCCAATGTTTCGAAAGCATTAAAGCATTTATATGCCACGGGAGTTCCGTCCGAAACGGTGTTACAGGACTGGAACGACATTAAAATCGAACGATAGCGATTGCTCATACCACCATCAATACCACAGAGGAAAGCGGAATTAAAACCCGCTAGGCTTTCAAAAACCGAGCGGTCCCTTCTCGAAAAATCCACTCCGCTATCTCAATTTCAAAGGAAAACGGTACCATCAACGGTACGCCCTCGGAGAAAATGGAATCCCACGGTTATTTTTTTGAGCCTTCTTTACTGTAAACAGGCGGCGAAACAGAGAACGTGAACATCGGAGAAACGCTGGTACATCTTAAAAAGCAAGGACTGGTGTCTCTCCTTGATGAGATGGGATAGGTTTATAAGAATGCCAAAATAATAAAAGACTTGCCCCCCCCCCCTTTTCTCAGAATCGAATGCAAACAAAGACAAAGCGATGGATTCGCGGACGGAAATTAGCAAGCCACCGAAATTAGAAGGGGGTGGCGAGGGGAGAGTAGAGGGGGGGGGGGAGAGAGAGAGAGAGAAAATGACACGCGGACAAGGCGAAGGCGGTTTAAGCCAACAGGACGGCGTATCGCGGATGAGAAAATCCAATATCCGATAAGAAGCGACGTGATTCCTTCCTTCTCCTTCTTGCCCGCCGACTCCCGTACTGGAGATCGCACTTCGAGGGCGGGCGATACCGCCGTAAAAAAGAAATGATTCGTCGCTATCACGGAGGAGGGAGGGGAGGAGAAACGGGAAGACGCCCTCGTGAAGGACGCCTTACCAATGGGGGCGCGGCGTCGCTTCGGTGGAGGAAGCTTAGGGGTTAGGGGG
>WURS02043339.1:0-26233 GCA_011762765.2 Rhinocypha anisoptera | reverse complement strand
CCACAAGTCAACAAACGCGGACGCAGAACCCAATAATGCCGAGAGCACATGGACGACGCCGCGAAAACCTTCGTACCGATATATAAAGGTGTTTAGTTGAATTAGCCATTAATTACTGTTCTCAAGGCTTTGGCATAAATGGTTCCTATGGCTAAGTCAGAAACTAGCCCTAATTTAAGATAAAACAAACCACAATCTTCAAACCTAAGGTCAGTTTGATATGTGAGGTTAGAGCTCATAAGAACATTTTAAAATTCACACACAAGTTAGAGGGGCCAGTTCCTATTCCTGTACCACCTGTAGTTCTCAGCCTTTATGAAAAATTGAATAACTTTTTTTTAACCTCGAAAAGATAAGTAGTGAATATTACCAGGGTTCCATCCTGAGTCCAGTTCTATTTGAATTTGTCCATTTCTCAATGTGTTTTAAGTGTGTAGCTTGTGTGCTCCTGAGGGTGTAAAATTATCAGGTAAATCCTTTATTGCCTGCCTCTTCACAGGAGATATTAGTTTGAAAGACTAACAATTTTAGTCTTCTTCAGCATTTCTGGTGCAATTTTTTTCCTTGTTTCATAATATTGATACTTTTAATGTATATTTCTCAATAAAAATTCCAAAAAACATCTGGGTTCGTGTAATAACAAAACTATTTTGTGGATCACTAGGGTTTGTTTCCTATTCGTGAATCTAGATAGTAAGGAAACTTAGGATTGTCAAATTTGCAAAAATCCTAGTCTGCTGTTCTGGATGTTTTCATTTTTAGTGGAACATATACTGTCTTTAAATAATGCATTTTTTATATGGGGGGAGAGTTTACTCAATTTAATGTTATCTTCTGTGGCCTCAAGCCCATTAATTATAAAATTAATTTCTGAAGTAAAATGAGGGTTGTAAGCAAAATTAATAATTTATCCTTCAATGCTTCAAATTAACAAAATTATAATTGTTATAGCATGCTTAATTTCTGTGAAGAAAGTAAAGATAAGATATATTCAACATAAATCTAGCATGTTCTAGTACCACTGTATTTGTACTTACTCTGCATGGTCTACAATTACAGTATTAGATAGCTCCTGCTGCTAAAGTAGTTGGTCCATGCCTAATTACATGTTCAAATCCTAGTTTTCACAATGAGAATAAAAACAGCACTTTTCCACAGAGAAATAAAACTTTAATGTACAATGTATGGCTCAGTGAGCTGAAATGTATGTTGTTCATTAAAGTTTTATTTTTCTGTGGAAAAGTGCTGTTTTTATTCTCATTATGAATCTCTTCTACCACATCATGACTGATTCGGTGAATATTACCTAGTTTTCATTTTTAAAATGTTGCAGATCATTTAGATGGAGGCATTTTAGAAATCTCTATTATAGTTTCAAACATGATGTGGTTTCAACCATTTTAGTTTCAAACATCTCGATCAGAGATGTCTATGTTTGGTGGGATCCCTTGATGAATATATAACACATGAGAAAGCTATGAAAATTTAAAAAATTTTTCATTTCTGAATAATATTTCCTAGATGATGAGCTTATACCACTATCAGACATTCACAACCATGAAACCCTTGGTTAAAATAGGTAAGATCATGTTCAACCCGTGAGTCAGCAAATTGTGCGTGTGTTTCATACCTGTATACCCAAGAAAGGGAGGCAGAACTAACAATTCTGTCCCAACCTCTCAGATGGAGTTGGACAAATGAAGAAATACAAAGGACAATATGAGAGAGGTGTAATGCTATAAGCAATGGTGTGCATGTGGGCATGAATGTTGTCATGTGCATACATGCTTGTTTGCTTTTGTGCAGAGGCATGCATTAGCATATTTCCCTATTTCATGTGCACATCCTCTTTACAGTGTCAATATTATTGCACCTGTAATGAAATATACATAGGTAAACACAGGCAAAGTCAAGGGGGAAGCAGCCAACACCCTCCTTGCCGTCCCCCCCCAGACAAATCAATGATGAGAAAATATAAAAGGAAAAATTAAAATGGTGAACTTAGGAAAAAAAAGAAGCATATAATAACAATCTGTTGAAAATCTATAGTTACAGGTGAAACTTTATGGAATGTATTCCACAGGAGTTTTTATTGGTTAATTAGCTGGGCTTTGACATCAGAGTGTCATCATCAGGTGAAGAACAACAATAAAATCTGGGAAAACTACCAACCTTTTGTTTATATATACCCAGATTTTTCCATTGTTCCTCAACTGAAAATGACAATTTGGCATCAAAACCTGAGTCATTAACCAATAAAAACTCATATGGAATAAATACACATTTTGCCACAAATTAAAAGTTTGTTTGTTATTAAATCAAAGGATGTAAACAATGCTGGACTGCTAAACTATACAACTGCATCTAGAAAAGTGTGCAGTGTATGTGACATAACACAATCTGCATTTCCTTATTGACTGGATTGTTAGAAATGTTCCTAGTTTCTTATGCCTGTGTCTTTTCCTGTAAGCTCTATAAAATTTTAAGCTGCCCCTGCCTAACTTGGAAGCTGGAAATGCCCCTGTAGGTAAATATGCATTAAGGGACTAATGTGGCAGAGGAAATTATTTCAGTTGTAGGAAAGGTAAGTTATTTTACACCCTGCTGTGTGTTGCTCTGTAATTTACTATGCTTTGCAACTTCATGTATTTCCAGGGGTTATACAATTTTTTAAAGGTAGGTCAACATATCCAGTTTTTGTTTTGACTAATTAGTTCTGCAGTATTTAACATTATGACTATTAAACTAGTAACTCATTATAACCTGTACTATTTTTGTTATAATATAATTTCCTGTTATTTTTAGACCACCAAGAGAAAAACTATATCTGTAAACAACTGGACACCTGGAGCATCTTTGATTGACAGAATAGAATGGGGGTTCTCATCCAGTGAGATTTTACCCTATAGGGGGTATTTTATGGGGTTTAGGAAGTAATTGAAACATTTATTATTTCATATAAAATTTATCAATATTTCAACTCTTTTGAATGTGTAATACTCTATTGAAAAATATTCATTTACAATATAATTTATGTACTGGCACTAACAAAGACAAAATAAAAGATTTTCAATATTATATGCATATAGGTAACATTTGAAATGCAACTTTTTAGTTAAACCATCCTGGGAAGGGGAATGATTTTTTGTAATGTAGCAAAAGGGGGACTCTACCAAGAAAGAGTGAAAACCACTGGATTATATACAATTATCCATAAAGAAAAAAAATAAAGTTCGGAACTTTTTGTTATTAAAAATACTGGTCTGTAAGACTGACATCACTATTAACATAACTTTTTTCACATCATCATTTAAGCATTAATTTATATTCTAAAAACTAAAATGTATATTTTAAAAGTCGACTGCCTAATCCTCAAGTTTACTTTTTAATTTTCTTCTGGCAGCAGTTATCTTAGTTATATTAAAATCAATATAAATCCCGTTAAATAATGAAAACACAGTTTTCATAATGTCAGGCTTCACTTTGTGGAAGTTGTATATATCCATGTATATCCTGCATGATTCCAGAATGTGCCTGATGATGCCATAGTACAATGAAATGCATTGAATAATCTGTGAAAAAGTACAATCCTCTTTTATTATTTAACATGGAAAATCAGTGATTATCCATAATTATATAGACTATAATCATTTTTAAGAAGATTATTGTAATTGTGCATGTCTTATTTAGTTATGGTGAATATATCGATAAAGCATATTAACCTATAAAGTCCCTAGAATGACTAGTATTTCACACACCAACAGCTATATTATAGAAAAATCTGCATTCACAATCTGCAAAATCATGGCACATTATTTATATTCATTCCAAACTGTCATCCTCATTTCAAAGTTAACTAGTACAATGCCTCAGATAAATGAAAAGACTTATTATCTCAGCACAAATACCTGATATGTACCTTACTACATTAGCAATTACTTTTCATAATATTTGAATGTTTAAAATGTTATCTATCTTTCAGTTTCATATGAGAGAATTTATGTATGTAAATTTAAAATGTTTGCCAAACATGCACAGTTCTTCATAGAAAATCTAGATATCTATACTTTTTATGCATGCATATGTTTCCCTTTTTTGCAATAATAAAGAGTGTTTAATGGATACAAGTTGAATTGATATCAATTATCACATGTGAAAATGGATTTTTTCTCTGTGGATTGAAATATGGGTTATTGGTACCAACAAATCAATATATTAATATTTAATTCATAATTTGGATTGTGAAATTTTTGGATCTCTTTCAACAAAGTGAAGGGAATTTGTGGGGTATATAACTGTGATTCATGACATTTTATCCTTGTGCCCTGGCCAAACTGCATGTGTTTTTGGTGTTGCTCATCTTTATGTTACTTCTGATTACATTCAAGAAAGTGTGATATTCTTATTTATTTGTCTTATTGATATTTTTTGCAAATTTTTGAGCTGAATCCCATTATATTGCTTCAATAAGCTGAAAAGTGAGGCATTACTCACTGACAGATATGAATTAAGTGAAGCTAAATTATAAACAATATCTTACATTTCATTTTACTAAAAACCTGAAACTAACATCATACATAGTCACGATGACTTTACTTTGTTATATATGAATTATCATGATAAAATATGGTCAAAAGTAAATATTAAACAACTATGCTTGTATTTATGTCCTTGTGACAGGCACTGTTGAATGTACAGGTATCCCTCATAAACCATGGGAGCACGATCATGAAAAACCACTTAGTACATAAAAAAATTGGGGGTTTGGTTTCATTTCACACAAAACTACTGTGAAAATTTGTGCAACTTTTGCATTTCTACAGAAATATTCTCTCCCACTCTTCAATAGCGATCTATCATACAATAGCAATATACTTGTTGAAAAAATTAAACTCAGGTTCACTTCCATCTGTGTTGAAATTTTGGAACTAAATGCAATCGATTTGTTTTGCTCTAAAATTGTTTTAGAATTAATGGCCAAGTATCAGGATTAATTCCCAACATGAACATTTTGTGCATCACATTGCGTACATTATCTATGAGAATGTCTAATAATGTATGAATCATTTAAAATATTGACTAACATGACAAAATCTCAAGTGGTTGGTCAAATTGAAAATATGCAAAGGAAATATCCAAGGTTGAGAAAGTTAATAAGGGACCATGGATAATCAAGGTCCATGGTTGAAAAGGGAAACCTGGACTAATCTTGGAGAACTGCTTTATAAATTTTCAATCATAGTTACAATTTGTGTGTGATATAAATGAATATAAAAATGAATTTAAATAATAAGGTAGTGAGTGAGTGCAAGGGATAACCAAAAATTAAGTTTGTATCATAGCCATCATCACTTGCTTGCACACAGATTCCTTTTGTGAAAAACAATTATTAGATGGAGGTGATAAAATGGAAGCTCTCCTCACCTGCAATGCAGCACGCAATATCAACACCCTCTGCTGCATTGAGCTCTCATCCACAAGACTAGTCTGTTCTTCCTTAGTCCAGCAACTATCCGCAGAAAGCTCCTCAAGCAAACTAACAGCTCTACGCAAGTTATCCCTAAGGAGTTCATTCTGTCTCTCGGACTTGGTTAGACGCACACACACCTGAATACACTTCTGTTTACTTCTTCTGCAAAAGAAAATTTACCCAACACAACATTAAGAGACTTAATGAATCCAAAATAAAATTCCGAAACTAATCGAAATGCCAAATAATACAACTACTGCAAATTAAACCACAAAAATAAAAGCACATATTTGCTAAAAGCATTGGTTTTGTTAAACTTATCACAAAAAATTGATGAAAGAGAGGAAAAACACCCATTGCTCAATAGAAAAAAGAATAAAAAAATTAGTCTTAAAAATGAAAAAACATGGTGAAATGTAGTGAATGTCCTCTGTGACAATAACCACAACTTCACATCAAAAACCACTCAAGTCCACCAGAACAGCACAAGTCACCTAATGTTTATTCTCAATTCCCATAAAATTACATGTTCAGTATTGGTCTAACATTCACAAGGTATGGCATTCATAAGTGCTCATTAAGTTTGTGTATGCTATGGACCATAAAATTCTAAGAGAGATGAAAATGGTCGATGCGAGAGAAAATATCAGGGAGAAAGGGGAGGGAAATGAGGACACACTGGCCAGCCAGTAATAGTGCAGGGGAAACGCACATCTAGGTTGGACAAACATCAGATAATAAGGTGCTACTGGTAAATAAGACAACATATAAGCAGTTATTTCAAGACAAACAAAAACACACAAGCAAGAGACAGCTGACAACAGAGAATTATTTCAATGTTTATCGAATAAGCAACCATTACTTATAATTTTACCTGATTGGAAAACAAAATACATTTTAAGCAAAAGTTCCCCCTAAAATTCACAAGATATTAACACACGCATACACACATCTTAGCATAATGAACATTAATTACAGAACACAACTGAATGTAACCAGTATATTACTGCAACATTTGGAACTGCACATTAATTCATTCATTAGCCATGCTTATCACAGATCTTCAATAAATCATGTGATAAAGCTAAAGTTTTCAACTTTATATTTACATTTTACAATGAATGCTTGAGTACGCATCACCAAGGCTTAAAAATAATGCTTTCCTTAGCTACCATTCCTCAGCTAACAACTGAGTATACAGCTTTCAGGCAATCACACTAAACCACTTAATGAACATGAAGGAAAGATATATTACAATGAATGCATTTCTTCTTTGTGGTGAGTCAAAATATTTTTATCCACATTTCACTCATAAGAAAATGAATATTTGAATAATGCACATAACTTTACCAAAGTTATTGTACTGTACATGTTAAATATATTTATCCATGAAGTGAAGAGCCATTACAATCTGGAACCAAAAAAGAAACTTTTACTTAACATAATAAGACAGAAACACATTTTCTAAGATCATTTACACTAAACTGTTCTTACTGGACATCAAGGAGATGGAGAGAGCAAGCATTTTTTGAATAAGTGTTACAACAATAAAATTAACTACTGAAAGGATTTCATCGGGCATTTGTAAGCAAAGTGAAATAGCTGCAACACTTCAAGTTCACCGAAACATTTTCAAAGAAAGAAATTATTTCTAAGTGGTCCCTTCGGTTGGCATCAATCTAAGAACCAATATTTTTAAAAAAGGCATTATGCATCACAAAGCTTTAAGGAAAGATCACTACAGATTTTGAATTTTGTACTACCAAATGAAAAACACTTGTTTTTAAAGCACTGTAGAAATTTTAATTCTGTTTTTAAAGCACTGTAAGAATTTTAATTCAGCCCTTTATCATTGTACTAACACTTAGAAGATGTTACATTCAGAGGATATTTCAGTTCCTAAATGAATTAAGATTGCATTTCCTGTTCCTTCTTCTAAAAAGAAACCTTAATCGTGCATGATAGGTATATACAGTTTGATCAAGGGTGGCTTTCAGTATCCTTGTGTGAACGGGACAAAGGGATGCAGCTGTTATTGCCCTGTTCTTGAACCGTGTGCCAACCATGTAAAAACTTCATTCTTTCCTTTTCCACACTTCCCCATGTGCAAATGAGTGATCAAGTAAATGTTTTTAATAAAATTAACAGTATGATGAGAGAAACAATATAATTTGGAACTCATCATTTAATCAAAGTCCAAAGGAATAACCCCATCTATGAGGGCAATAAATTCCAAGTATCAAACAGTAAAACATTACAAATGGACAGTATAAACAAATGGTAAAAAATTGACACAAAAATTATACAGTAATAAGATTTGGAATACAGTTAATAAGATTTGGAAAGTACAGCATTCTTGAAATGGTGCAGTCATACTAAATATCAGTAACATAAAATTCTAACTTGTTAGATGATGATTCTAATGTCCTGCCCAGGAATTGAAAAATTATTCTTTTTTTCACAAGTTGGCCAATCAGAGCTTATTCAATGCACGGGGACTACAAAAGGTGACATCAGCACTTCTCATTTAATTACAGAATGAATTAATTATGAGTAAGCAAAAGCCTTTGATTTTAGTCTTTCAACTATTCTTTTTTTCTTTAATTTCTCTATGAGTACCATTTCAAGGCATTCCCTAATAAATAATATTTGTATTATTATGAATAACAATGTATAAATAAATCAACCCCTGAAAAATTGAAATTTTTTTGTCAGATTCACTATTTAGAGTCCTTCAGAGTAATGTAACTCACTTAAATTATTCATAGCACTTGATAAATCTATGAGAGAATGGTTTTTTCTTGAAATATTTATTATCAAATTCCATACATAGATGATATAGGAAATGTAGACATCTTTGTAAACTGTTTATTCAAAATGGTTTTGGTTTTGGCTTAAAATGGTTTTGGTTTTTAGCAACTTTTGAAATTCCTGGGCCAAAATGTTAGCGCTTTCACTTGTCTAATGATATATAAGATCATATTTGTCTAATGAATCACTTAAATCTCTACTCTAAAGTTAGATGACACATTTTAATAATAAAGATAAAGACTTCTGTTACAAAATAAAGAAATTTTTATTACAAACAGCCAAGGAGTATTTCAATAGGCCAAATAATTAATGACATCTCCAAATATTAGAAGAAGGAAAATTTCTTATGAAACTGATTTATAAGACACTCATCAAACCAAATACCATTAGTGACCTATGGATTGGAAGCATGGACTATGACAACTGCCTATGATGCATAAAATGCATTCAAAAGGAAAGTTTTATGAATGATTTGTGGCCCTATGAGAGCAGGAGAAAGATGGAGGAGAATAAGAACATATAGCAAAATTAGACTCTCAGGGGCAAATACATAAAAGAGGACCTAAAAACTATGCAGTTCAAAGCATGGTAGGAAAAATCACAGAACAGAGTACAATAGACAGTCATCACAAGGAAGGCCAGAGCCAACACCATCTAGAATAAAAAGCCCGAGTCTTCTGTTGTCTAATGTCATCACCCGGAGACCATGTCCAGGCAAGCTGTGTCTAAATACATGTGATTCATGGGATCACATTGACCAAATTTTGCCGTGTTACAAAAGAAGTTTTCTTTTCAAAGTGTAGGAAACATTTGAGGGTATCTGTAAGATTTTTTTTTTAAGATTTTAATATGGTGAATAAGTGCTGTGTTCCTAACTGCTGTGGGAACTACGCGGGCACTGAAAAGGTTTCAGTCTTTCGTTTCCCGGAAGATGCCGAACTGAAGAAGAAATGGTTAAAAATTATTCCGAGAGACAATTTCACACCAACCACATATTCAAGAGTAAGTATTTGCATCTTCTGTAGTACATTTCGGAGTGATTAATGTATATGTGGACTAAAGCTGAATCAGGCGTGATAACAGTAACATAAAAATGATTTAAGTTACCGACATGTTTTACAAAATTATTGGTTTCTATTCATTATAGAAGATCATTTGGTGAATTATATCTTTCTTCAACAATAAATATTTCTCTAGTTGCTAACTTAGATATTTTTCTAAGATACTTGCAAAAAAAATTTAAAAAACAAAGTGGAGAATTATGATGCTAATGGTTGACACATCAATTTTTTATTTATGTAGTGAAGTTTGGTAGAAGTCTTAATTTTTATTTACCTATTACTAGTAAATCTGATATAAGTGTACTTCCATAAAGTAACTAACTAACTTTTCCAATTTAACAAATCTAAGGTGTGCAGTAAACATTTCTTGATTCAGGATATTTTGTGGGAGACATCAATGTTTGATGATAAATCAGGCAGGTTGGTGACTGAAAGTTATCAACACCCATATTGAAGGAGGGTGCGATACCTTCTGTTTTTCCTGGCTGCCCATCATGTCTAACCTCCAAATCAACTAATCGTGAAGAACCCAAGAGGAAAAGATTGAGAAAAGAGATGGAGCAATTAGAGAGGTGCATTGAGGAGAGCATAGAAGAAAGAAGATTGTATGAAGAGGACAGGAGTCTCAAGGACTTGGAGGAGTGTAAACTTAAACTGAGTAAACATGTAAATTTACAAAACTTATCTTTTATTGTGCAAAGTGACAAAATAATTTTAAGCCACATAGTAGCTGACCCCTGTCCTGAAATGGAGACATCTATTCTAATCAGAAATGATTTAGAATTAAATGTGTTTATAGACGGTGTTGCTGTAAAAAGGTTGGGTTTATCATAGAGCAAGTGAAATTTTTTATGAATAACAAGTGTTCTAATTCAAATCTTGAAAGTCAGGATAAGAATGTAATGCTAATGATGGATGAAATTCATCTGAAGCCATATGTAGACTACAAAGGAGGTAAATCATCAGCAGTTCTTTGGAAGAAACATTTTTGAAAGAAATTAATCAAAGAAAAGTTTTATTTAGTATGTGTGTAAATAGTTTGATTTTGAGTGACTTGTTCAGTGATGTTGAGTCTTGCTGTGACATGCTTGTTAATGGCATTAAAAAAATTGTATATGTTTCATGGAACATTTTTCTAAAAAAACTATTGTAAAAGAAAAATTGATGAATGTAGTAACTCCAGTGGTGCCAGAAAAATATTGAAATTCGTAAAAGAATAACTTCTTAAATGCTTTTAAAACACGGCTTTGCATTCTTTTTCTTTGGAGATGAGGCAGAAGTTAAGTATGTACTACTATTTTTATTCGTTATGATTTGGGTTTTTAGTAAAAAATAATTGATATTTAAAGAATGAAAATCAGACTTTTTATTTTTCAGTATATTTCTTAAAATAATTGTGACGATGAGGATTACTGATTTTAAGGGACTTTGATAATAAATATGAATTATTTCAGTGTATACATACGAGTCTTGTGTTCCATCATGCAGCTTAATTAAGTACAGCAAATGAGACCGTGGGAGATAATAAATATATTATCGTACATGTATATTGACAGTTTATTTCAATAGCCCCATCTTACTGCATCAGATTCACATGAATGTTTATTTACGTGGATATTAAATCAGTTATCAAGTGAAATTACTAACAGTGTAAAGATTATTATCATTAAAACATTTCACTAAGATTTCCTAGATTAATAGGCATAATTCACCCAATCATTCTGTATTTTGATTTTATTTCCTTTGTAATAGCTGACACTACAATTCTAATACTAAGTCAAAGGTGAGTGAGGCCCAAAGTAGAAACTACTGTAAGTAATTTTGAAGTGCATATTCCCTATTTTCCCTACATCGACAATCGGCCATCGAGTGATGACATCACAGTGAAGCACTCAGGCCTTTTACTTTGGGTGATGTTGCCAGAGCCCACCCCATACTTCAGTGGGAAGGAAGAAAGAATGTGTCTGGGTGTAGTAGGGGGCTTTAATGAGAGTTCTAGTGGTTTTGAAGATGTCTAATAGGTTAAGCAAGACATCCGAAAGTAATTGAGGGACATTTCAGAAGTAAGTTGTCAAAAAGATCATTGAGAATGTGTTTAAAGAAATGTATGGCAGATAGAGAGGGGGTCCGAATAGAAAGATTGGGAAAATTATTTTTAAAGGACTTTTTTGATGAGAAAGAATTTCTGAGATAGTTTTTGTTAAGGAGGGCCACTGGGTCACCATGATGGAGAGAATAATATAGGATGGTTAGGAATTTAATGAAGGAATCATGGTTGTTGTACAATCTGTATATAAAGATGGAGAAGGAGTAGAGGGGTGGATGTTTAGTGTATGTTGAGTGATAATAATGTTCAATAAAGCCTTCAATAAATTGTAAACTCCTAAAGCTGCAATGGATGGCGTAATTATTATTGCTGATAATAAGGACGCCCACACCAGATAGGTCAAAGAGTTAGAGCCAGTCTACAGGTAGTCCATGAAGCATATGCCCGCAAGTGATGCAACTGCAGAGATGTTTAGTCCCTAGCGGGGTAGGCAACCAGAAAATACCTTTAAAAATGTACTCCCAAGAACACAATGATGAATTCAATAATGAGTACCATCTGAACAGTTGTGCTCCCCTTATTTGATCAAGGAGCACTCATTTCTGAAAATGGACAAGGAAGAAGCTGTCTAAGGGGCCATTAAAAGAGATGGAATACAGTATACATACTTGGAATAAGAGGTAAACTAATAAAACATGTTGAAACATGGAAGATTGCAATGAAGGAAGAGAATAGGTATTAAAGATAAAATGATAGCTGGTTGGAAGTATACAAAGTTGAAGAGGGATCTAAGTTAAGGTGAAGCTAGGTAGGTGGAGTTCAACAAAAACCTACCTTAACTGGTAGATTATGGTTCATTAACATCATTATCATTTCCAGGCTCTTGAATTAAAACAAAAATGTAGTAGCTGAGTTTATAGAAAATCATAGCACAAAATGAAAAAAATAAACAAGGTTTTCCTTTTTCTGAGCTTTCCTTTAAAGTACTTGGAGTCAAACTACATTCAGGGTTGCATTACATTAGAACCAATGTGGTTGTAATATATGTTTCAAAGTTCATGAAGGGTTTTGACTGATTTCTGCAGTCTTCAGGAAGGAGACATGCCTCAATAAAAATTTGGTTGCCATAGAAGTGAATGTAAGATGGGTTGTGCGAGGTGATGTACCATGGGTGACCTAGTTAATGCCATATCAAAATCATATTTATTGTGAATTCAGTTAATTAAGAACTCAATTAATGGCTTCAAAAAATGATGCACTGTGATTTCAATAAAATGGCTGATGTACAGCTTCATTCACCCTAGGGATTGTACATAATTTCACCCAAAATTACAGAATCAATAAAAATTCTAAGTAAAACTACCTTAAATTATTTTATAGCATTACTTGAAAACATTTTGAGAATATATGAACTGTGATAACAATGGTAGGAACAAGAAAATTGATGCATATGTGAATGTGGTTTCAGAGTGGCCTTCAGTTTAAAAAGAGGCTTCACACATTGACTATAAATTCACTAGAGCAACAAAAATTATTTAGAATAGAAAATTTTAATCACTTCAGAGCATAGACATTTTACCACATTACCCAAATAGTTTTATTTATGACATCTCCAAGTCTAAAAGAACTGATAAGGTTATATTTACTCTAGAAAACAAAAATATAAATTGTAAGCATTAATAGAAATTATCATTTAACAGAAATACATCTCAAAGATTTTCAACTTCTTTGGCTGAGGAAATAAATAATGGAGAAGTGGAACAATTCCCTCAAGGAAATTCTAGAAGTGACCACTGTGTCATCTCATAAGTTTTTATGGAGTCAACCTGATTCCAAAAAATCTGTACACATGATATATGCACGATAATGATTCATACAATCACTTGCTCAAGTAAGGAGTGGTCTAGAGAGTTATAAATTAAAAAATTAAACTTAATTTTATCAAATTATAAATACAGCAAATAAATCATCACCAATGTTCAAAATAAAAAGAAAATAACTTAATTGATTAGAATTTATGTACTTTCTTGATATTCTATGAAATAATTGTTGATCCTGATCTAATGAGAATGCATGTGTTGACATGTCTATATTCTTTTAGTGTCCCTTAACACATTCACTGCCCCTCCTTTTAACTGAGGTAAGTTTAGGTACCACAACTGTTTTAAAATTATTATTTTAATTATTTATTAAAATTTGAAACCAAAACTACTTTTAAAATGTAAGGCTTCTGCTGAGTGCCATCCACAGATTACGAGACTTTGATCCAGTGACAGATCAAAACCTGCAGTAGCATTCAAAGAAATGGAAATACATGTGATTAAGCATGATGCAAGGCATGTAGCAGACACTTGGTGAAAAGCTGGGTGACCACACCAGGTGAATTGTGGGCAGTGAATGTGTTAAGATGTACGGAAATTAGTGGCAAAACCAGGTGCATGATGCTTTGGAGTAAGAAGAAAAATCAATATACAACAGACTAAAAAAATAATTTAGAAAAAAAACAAGTTAGAGGGGGAGTAGGGAGTGAGTACCAAAAAACTAAAATCAAATTAGCCAGTCAACCCTTGTAATTTCTGCCTGTCTACATCCAATATTTTTATGGGCCTCCATAAGATGGCTCATGACTCATGAAAGGGCATTTTGTTAGCTCGCTGCTTGATAGGAGTTAAAAATTGAAGTGATACATGTATTCCTTAGAAATTTCTGATAAAACTGACAGTAAAGAGCGTACCATTCCATAGATTCTCATTCTAATGGTCTAAGTATTGTTGGTTGTTGCTAATAGCAAAGCTGTCAACAACAACGAGGAGCTAAATACTCAATATGGATGGTCAGATCATTTCTTTAACATTTCAGGATACCTCAAAAGGGTTGTTTTATTGCAAGGCAATTCAATGACAGTTCATGAAAGCTGTGTCACCAACTGAATACTGACATATGATTTAGAAGTGGTTCCACTTATCATCATTGAGGAGCTGTAAGATTTTTCTGACCACATCTTTCATTATTTTAAAAACACCTATGGTTCTCTCAATATACTGATGAATTATTCATCTCTGCAAACAACTCAACCACAGTTACTGTTGTATTCTCCGTTTGTTTTTGTTTTGGCAAAAAAAACTTCAAAATGCTGAGTACAACCTCAAAAAAAAATTAGATTACTATGCCAAACTTAAAGGATACTTATTTAAAGGATTTCTGCATGGTATTGAATGAATTTTTTACTCAAGGCAAAGGTTTTGCTAACAATAAAATATTTTACTGGTTTAATAAAAAATATGGGATACCACAAAAGCATTTTTATTACTTAAATTTACACTGCTCTGCACTAAAAGACATAAATTTAAAAAGAGAATCATGAGATGCCCACAGTCAACAATGAAAATTGATCCCAATAGTGCAAAAACAGAGTTAAACTGCATTTAAACAACAAAAGTGGTTCAGATGAATCTACAGGTGGACAATGAAAAAAATCCTTCAGTGCACACATATCATTAATATCATCACAGGAAGTTTAACCATGAGTAGGGAAGCTGAAGAATTGAGTAAAGGGTTTCTGAATTGGCACAACCAACATTTCTCTTACAAGATCGGCTTCCTCAGCACCAGTTGAGTACTTTCTTAATTTGGTACAAAATTTGTCCCCTTTTTTTGTCTTCATCCGTGTTTCTCCCTTTTACCTCTCACTCATATTAAACATCTTTATCAACCTCCTTCCATAGTGTCTTGATACCATCTGAATACACCCTTTCTTGTACTTTGAATCTTCTCAGCCAAACTTGTCTTTACCAACCTAACACTTGACTTTTTTCATCTATTCGACTCAGATCTTTTTCTCTCTCAAATTTAAAACTTTCAACCTATGCATATATTACCCACTCATGAAGAGCAAGTTTAAAAGTTTAACAACTTTACAATCTTCCCTGAAATGTAATTGTGAGGAGCATGAGCTTCATGGCACATAATTACTTTTCTACTTTGCCTTCTATGCCTAAGGAACTTCCAGGCATGGAGATGCCAGAGGAAGCTGAAATTAGCTGGGTGGAGGCAGTCAACAACCAAGGAAGTCTCAACATTGACCTTTACTCTTCCCCCCCCCCTCCTCCCCTATTGTACTACTTGTCCAGTAATATTTCATTTTCTTATATGACTTCTTTTAAGCAACCGTTATCAAAATAAATCATACTGTATCTAAAATTTATAAGAGCACCAAAAATCTATGGGGGAATGGTCCCCTACTGGTCCTGATTTTTATATAAAAAATGCCTGTGCCCGGTTGTTAATATCCTATAAAATCCCTGTGGATGGATGGCAAGGCTGCCAACTTTCCTGTATTTAATCAAATCTCCTATGGTTCACCTGCATCATTGCCAACTGTCAGCTCCAGTATCCATTCACCCTCATAATGATTATTTCTTCTTTTATTACATAATCTTCATAACCCCACAACATTCATTTTTTACCACTGTACATTTTTAGCGTACATTTAATTTTTCTGTTAGAACACACACATTGGTTGAATACATAGTAAGAGCGAAAGAACCTAAAAAAATATTTCATTGGGAAATAGTCACCATGTATTAAATCAGTATCAGATATGATAAAATTCATAATTTCGAAATTCAACTCTTCATTGCTATATACATGTAAGTTGATTTCCTGGGTTAAAATTGTTGATCCCTATGTTCCCTTGTTTTCCACAAAGAAAATTGGCACCCTAATGACTAAATGTAACTCCTTTTCTTCTCTATTTAATCACTAAAAGTGTTAAAAATATTCTTGCTCTGTGGCATGAGTAAAAAAGTAGATTTAATTAAGTACTTTAAGTTACTTGCCATAAAGAAGTAATATAATAAATTTTCTGTCCACGTTTAAATTATGCTGATTCTACCACAGGAATCAGTTCTGGCACTCCATGGATACTTTGCATATGGCACTAAATTGGCCATTGAATAAACTAAGTAAAAAATAACTAATCAAGATTTCAACCATAAATTATCTTATAGAGCTGTCAGATATGATATAAATTACTTCATGTCAAGAACAGAATATGAATATACAAGTACCAAAACATTTTGCAAAATAAATCAGTAAAATAATCATAATAAAGCATTGTGTCAGTAATTTATCTAATAGTGACATGTACTTTCAGCTCATCATATCAGCAGTAATCACCCCGGCAAAATATAGCCATTAAAGGATGTGATAATAACATTTTGTCTTCTGAGTAATGTGCAAAATATTTCTTTACGTAATCCTTTTAATATGATTTCAAAGTGCCAAGCTAGTCTAATATTTAGAGAAAAACTTTGATTATTACGTGATTAGTGAATATGAGGTCTGTATTCACAAAATGTGATTAAGGGATTTAAATCACCAAGGTAATGCCTAAATAACCCACACTGGGATGCATGCCTTTGAAATTTGTTACATGTTCCCCCTGGGATAAATATGAGACACAGCTTAACATTAACTGACCAATAAGCAATATTTGGACTTGCTGGAGGGAAGTGTACTACATGTGACATATCCTAGGATCACCGCCTATATTGGTCATTTTTCTTGTAACAAAAGCTGACATCACAAAGCAGAATAGGTTATGTGACACTACACACATTTTTCAAAGTGGCAGGGGTTAGCTGTACATAAAACACAAACTCCAAGCTAAGCATGACACATTAATGCCAGAAATAGCTTGATATGTAGTATATTTTGTTGGAGTTTTGGGAGTTTCCTCCTGAAGTTTTAAAAAAGGGAATTTCCATTTACATATTTCTCATCACCTGAATTGGTTTGGCCACAAATGATTGCAGTTAACACCTCAAATTTATGTTCCTCAATTTGGAATACACAAAAATCTCACAAACCTCAAATATTCCAATTAATATTCTATCATAATCTTTCTTAGGTCATTCATTACCTTTTGATTGATTTTATAATGATGAATAATAAATTGTTATATATTTACTGTATATAGGTACTAGAACCTTTTGTGAATGAAATGATTGAAAAAAATACAATTAACTCCATTGCATTTGGATGTTGATCAGCAAAGAACCCTACTGGCAACTCTTACTATGAATAAAATGAAACTACATTTGGTTTTCTATCAGGAATAATTTTCAGCCTTTGTTTCATATCATGTGAGAGTGATTGTTGGGAATCTTAGTTTAAAATAAGATATGACTTTACAATATTAGTTGATATCACATTAAAAATATTGAAGGAAGACACTGACAATTGAGCATAAACCTGAAATTCTGCAAGGAGATTTCTCAAATGTGGGGACATAGGTATGAATAGCTATGAAAATATAAATCTCATAACTAATATTATTTATATTTTGCATTCTTTCTGTGTCAGTTTGGGAGATACTATGTCATTATATATTTTCTGATATATATTTAATAAGGAAATATTATGTAATTGCATTTTAAAATATCAATAAATCTGCTATACTTAAAATTTTTCAAGAACATTGATTATTACATTACATTTCAATAACTAAGAAACATGAATTTGAGGTTTTACTGTACAAATTCAATCCCCTAAATCTCAGAGGAAGAGGAGGGTGGGTACAGTGACCTATGACGGCCATGCAAAGTTGTACTGGACACCTTAAGACAACAAATTACCAGCTAACGCCAGCGTTTCCTTTAAATTCAACCCAATTCCAAAAAAACTCAGTGAGTTCCAAATAATACTCTCACTTCATCCCTTATTTGCCATTATGGAAAGAGGTACTGGAGCCAAAATAAGGGTAACAGAAGTTGAAAGAAATACTCATGGACAACTTGGCAGCACAAACAATTTCACAAAGAGAGGTTAAGTGGTCAAGCTCCTCCATGGCATAGGCAGGTATTATCCATTTTATATACATACATAGTTTCATATAAGGCATAGAACGCAGGATAGGAAAAGAAAAGAGTTAATGGGAATGTTTTGATTTTGACACCTTTGCCAGTGACATAATTATCAGTTATTATCTCAGTGTCAAAGGCAGCAATGAGAAAATATTCCCTTTAAATTTCTTTCTTTTTCTAACCTTTTATCTTCACCTTTAGTGAAACTTTTTATTTATAAATATATATATATTATATATATATTGTTCAAGTATGTACATTTTTACATTCTGCAAGTGCATAAAACAATTAGTAAAATACATACTCTCTGGACAATCTTAACTACATATTTGCTATAGCCAGTAACCCCTAGGAAAAGCAATTTAACCAGGTAACAAGAGATCAAAACCAAAGCTTAATAGTGATAATTCATGGAGAAAACTTTTCTATCAATTAATATAATAACCTTAAGAGATGTTCCTTGGTTCTCAGTAGCTTGTCGCTCTTGTTTTTCAAATCAGTCAGCTCCGCAACTTCATTCATGAGTTTCATCTTTGCTTTCTCTATCTCTTTGAGCTTGGTCAGTGTGTTCATGTTATCCCTTTCATACTGCATGCGCAATTCTTCTAATAATCTATATTAAGAATGAAAATGAAAACATATTTTAGAATCATTCTTTCACCACATGCAATGCCACGTGTGCTCAAAGGAAACCTAAGGAATTCCACAAGAGACAAATCACAGGTTAATGGGAGAGTTTCATGAAGTTCTCAAGAATTCCCAAACAAACTTGGATTTACAATGTCACAAAATCACATTATAAATCTCTTAAGGAAATATCACAATGAATTCTCTGTAAACGAGTAGAGGGCAGCTTCAAGATAAAATAAGTAAAAAATTTACCATTTAATGAATGTAACATTTTTCAAGAATTTCAATACACTGTACAGTAAACTCTATTATCTTGGATTAGTTTAACTTGGATGCCACAAAGGAACCTTATATTACAAAACTATCAATGTAACAATGTAACTTGGGATCACAAAAGTATAATCCCTATAAAGGTTTCACAGAAGAAACTCACACATGCAATTAGGGAATGAAAATGCATATCACATGCATGTATATGCTTCATGGTTCCTCTTCCACTGAAGGGAATTAACCATAATTTTCATTATGTGGCAAAATTATCCCAGATAATTTGTTCAAAAAAGCCTAGATAACTGATAGATTAATATAATATGGTCTAATGTACATTAATTAGTTTGATTTTATCTTAATATTTTTAAGAAGAACACCTGATTTTATCTCAATAGCCATTATGTTAGATATTACCATAGACTAAAGAATACTAAAAAATAAAACACTAAAAGAATAGTATTCTTAGGTCTATGATATTACTGAGACTGCATAATTTGGATCTTTTTGACACAAGAAAAAGTGAAGTAAGTGAAGTGAAATTTTATCAATCTATTTTTTCAATTTTATTAATTGTGAGGTCAGAATAAATTTGATGTCCACAAAGGAAAATTTTGGAGGTTAATTTTAAGAATTATGAACTCCTTACATTGCCAGTATTGTGAGTGTAATGTGCTTTGAAAAAAAGACTGTTGTATTTACAATAACTTGGCTGACACTATTGTAGAGGAGAGAAAATATATAAGTAGAATAGTTTACTTACCCTGCTAATTTTGACAACTACATTGAAGTTATAAATAAGAGGGTAATAACAGAACATTGGGATTCATCTGGAGATTTATGAGATACTTTTATGATATGCATGCCATTAGGGCACCATTTTATTTCTTAGTAATCCCTATTTTGGATTATACCTGTATTGTTTGGTCACTATTACTACTGTCATTCTTGTCATCTGGAAGGGGTTCAAAAAAGGTTTCTTTGAATGTGTGCTGGCAAACTTAGGATTGATGTTTGTGATTCTTCTAATACTAGACTGGCTACTGAACTTGGGCTGACAAACTTGGGCTGACAAACTTGGCAGCCAGGAGAGCACAAGCAGGCATTATATTTTTTACAAACTCCTATACAATTTAATTTAATGCTCAGATCTCCTCAGTCAATAAAGTTCTGAACTCCAACTTTTAATAGCTGTATTCCGCATAGAATTCAGTACACAAAACTACTTAGCTAAACGTCCCATATTAAGAATAATGGAGGAAGCAAAGTTTATCGACCTTGACCTACATTCTTGCAATTTCAACACTCTTAAGCGTTATTTGAGAAATCATGTTAGACAATGACTATTTATGTATTTTATTCTATTTTAGCCTGATTTTGTACTTTGTACATGATTTTTTTCTTTTTCCTGAATACTTTCTTTTTACTGTTACAAGTCTGTTTTACCTGCACTACTCTTATGATATTGTGGATAATGGTATTTTATAATTTTCGTTATTGTCTCATACAGGATGTTATGTCCTACTTTATTATTTTATTAGTAATTGGGAAGCTTCCCATATTTGCACCTTTAGTATAATGTAACATTTTCTAATTGTAATTTATCTTATTGTATGCCATTCTTTAGTGCAATAAATGAAATGAAATGTTTGACGCATAAATAAAAAATCGACCTCAACACATTGATATTAGTTTTTATATATTTATATATGTACATGAGTAGTAATTCATCAAAACAGACCTGGTATTTTTTGTATATACCAGATAATGAACACTGGCACTAAAATGGTTTATGCATTACCCAAGAAACTTGGTTAAACTAAGAATGAATGAAGGATGCATCATTGAAATGGTTGAGTGTGACCACTTGCCTCTTGCACTCTTCTATGGACTGGTTGTGGATACTCATTGGAATGCTCTCCTCAGCCAGTTGCCTCAGCCGAGTCACTTCCCCCTCCATGAAGTCACATCGTCCCCGAGAGTCACTCAGCTCGGCCATACACCGCCTGTGCTCCTCCTTCACGCGACCCAACTCCTCCGTCAACTCTGTGACTGGAAACCAGAAATATCACATTCATGAATGTACAAATAAATCCACTGAAGAATAAGAAGGGTCAAGATACATCAAGACAATTTACTAGGAGAGGTAGACAGGAGCTTAGGTCATTTATGCTTTTAGGCATTTTAGGGCACTTTGATTTACTGCCAAAGAAATATCCCTGTCAGATGTATTTTGATGCATTAATGCAAAGCCTTACACAAAGACATTATGTGTGAAATTCACATTCAATATTCAGGGAGTGGAGGCCAGCTCATTTCTCCAAGACACAAACAATTTCCCTCAAAGTTTTAATACTAAGAAAATGATCTCACACAGATATGTATATTTTTAAGATTATTCCAAAGGCATTTAGCAGAAACTGAACCCAGAAAGCTCTAATGGGTAACAAAATACTCTAACTACTAGGCTGTCGTGCTTCATTAATCATTTATGTCAGTAGATTAGAATTTTAGGGACATGAGGAAGGACAGAGAGGAACCTGAAATCCAAATCAATCTAATATTAATTAAAGAAGACACTGATAGGACAAAGAGTTTAATGTGCCATCCAGTGAAAAGAGATCTGAAGTGCAATTCAGGAGCCATGCGAGTGGACAGAATAAGAACCATGAACCTTAACATAAGATTTACAATTGAAGTAGGAAAATCAGCCAGTTAACCAAATACCCCAACCCAGGCCCTAGGGAAGTAAATTAAGGATGATATCACCTCATTCCTCTTGTATGTTTGCTTTTCAGAATATATTACTCATACACCCAACTTCAGTCCTTGTAGATGATCCCCTAAAAGCTCTTAGGTATCAAGGGTAATTTATTGTGAAAATAATTCTTATATTATAACAACATACTAACCCATGCTTGTAGATATGAGCTTCCTTAAGAGCTAAATCAAAAGTGTTTACTTTTACATTTTGTTAGATGACAACTGCATTACTTTCATTTTCCGGTGACTTATTTTTATTTCATCAGCCTCACACTGTAACTATATCATATTCAATAAGAACTGGAACCATTGGTGGACTGGCTAATCAGATCACGATCAACTACAAATGTGAGTAAATTATCTTCCCAGAGACATTCATTCCACCCTTCATCCTTTACTGAACCCCCTTTTCCTTAGGATCTAGATTGAAAATCAGGGGTGATGTTGAAAAACCCTATCTTATTCATATAATTTAATGCATTTGAATTAACTTGATATAAGAGCTCAATTTCAAATTAAGATCTCAACCACAGTTCATCAGAGGCCTTTGTTGGTTAAATACAATGATTATTGTAGAAATTCCTCTAGGTCCACTGGGAAACTCCACTGGGTCAAATGAGAAGAATTTCTACAGACCAATATTCAGGTAAAGCACCAGATCCTACTACAATTATAATTTTTTCAAACATCTCCTCGGTGAGACTAACTATGTGAGTTCACTTGCACCCATTTGTGACAGGCACGCTAATTCTAGTTAATGAGTGTCAAAGTTGACACTGAGTTTTGAAAACACATAGGAAGTTGAGAAGGGATAGCAAATCATAAAAGGATGAACACAAATGGTAAGGAATCTTGTATAAGCCATTTCCAAACAGAAAAAATATTTGTCATTTTTTAATATACATTTTTTACAAATTTTTCTTGCGTGTTCATAGAAAACCTCATTTTTTATTTTATAAGTTTCAACTTACTGTAAGAATAGATAAAACAAAATACTTTGCTGTTCCACAAAGTACATTCTTTTATGTGAACGGTATCAGAGTGTATCATCATCTTCTGGCAAAAATCCTTCAACTCAGTGTTTAAATACAGGACATAGAGGAGGGGAAGGAGGATCGGGGGGTTGTGGGGGAAGGCAGTGGCCGATATATATTGAGGTGACGCCCATGTATGACTAATCACCTCAATGCCAGCCACCTCACTCCCACCCCCATCCCTACCCCTCCTCCATATCCTGTATTTAAATGCTGTGAGTTGAAAGATTTTTGCCAGAAGATGATACTCTGTATCAAAACCGGTCACATAAAAGACTAATTTTGTGGAACAGCAAAGCATTTTGTTTTACCTATTCTCAACCATTTAGGAGTTCCACCAAGTGATGCCTGCTATGATTGCTTACTCAAGCTACTTACAATAAAAATTAGAGTATATTCCTTGAATATTATTCCACACTGAAAACAAAGATCTAGTATGCCATGTTAACCCAACCTATAATTCAATCTAATATCTACTCACCTAACCTTATTCTCTAATTCTGTGTGATTCTTAAAAAATTTACAGTTACATCTTTTGAAATATTATTTTTTCATTGCAGAGGTGTGATCTCCAATTCACGATCATGAGACAGGTAAAATGGAATAATTAAATATAACTGATAATTTCAGAACTTTACAGAACCACACACCAAAAATAATTATTTATTGGGTGAATATCAATCAATATGTGTGACGTGCACCATCATCACCTGATGTAAATCCTTGGACAAAAATAAAATACATACATGCCCAGCCAAGGTCAAAGGTCATTCTGATCTTATCTCACTAATTTACATACAGAATATTCATAGCAGAGGATGAAAATACAAAGCATACTCAAAATGTGTGCAACCAAACTGATAAAAACAATGCATTGACTGCAGAGCCTAGATGAAGTTGTGCAGAATACTCACTCTTTCCCTCATATATTTCATGAACTTCAATGAATTTCTCCTTCTCCAAGTCCAGGTACTCCTTCAAGAGTTTGTTTTGTTCCTCTAGAAAGAGATTGTGATCGTCTATCTCCACATTCTTCCCCGAGCTATCTTTGCACTGTAAATGTTTGAACAAAGCCATTGATACAATGGACGGGTGCCTGGGATGAGTTTTCATACAATGCACATTAACACCAGTTAGTCTTGGCCCATCCAATGAAAATTCTGTGTAAGCAGTCCTCTAATTATCCCTCTTTGGATAGAACTAGCGAATAATCCCATAGAACGAGTCATTTTATTGTGAATTTATAACAGAGGGAGTGTACAATTCAATGATGACAACCATTGATAATAATTATTTTTTGTAAGTGAGCAACCAATTAAATTTAATTATTTTGAAGCCCCCTAAGAAGAGCTGCACTTCTTCTTAATACCCTTCAATTCTACAAAGTTTCTCCTGTCAGCATTCCATCTAAAATGGCTATTCTTTTTGTATTTTTGGCTTACCTATATAGAATTATACCTTCTTTCAGAGATCTCAATAGATATGGTTTTAAAATATTCCTTTCGCCACCTTTCCAAGCCTTTTTCGGATATCAATCAACAACATTCTCTCTTGACTGAACTGACCTATGTACTTAAGAGCACTGTCGACATTTGAACATGACAAAGAATAAGGCCAAACAAAGGAGTGTGGCACCTAGGCCATCACACAATTGCATTTCTTTCACTTAACATCACCCTTTTAGGGTCCTCGTTGGTATACATTACTTCAAACTCTGAAAACCGTAAATTTTCCGATAATCCCAAATAAATTCTCAGTATCAATCTTGAGAAAGGAATATCGAATTGAATAAGTTAGCTGCAATCATTGACATTGAACTCAAGATAATAAGAATTCACTTGACAGATTTCCTTGGCATTAAGTAGAAGGTATTGTAATATTTATTAACACTCAAATGTAGAATAGATACCAATTCTATGAAACGCATGATATCCAGATAATACTCCTTCCCTGACATTTTTTGTGTGAGCACAAACGACTAAATCTCTCTTTTAAGGCCTCCGTAAAAACTAAGTTACACAGCACATTGTACTAAAAAATCCATCTAAATGATAAAATTTATACTTGAACTTTTGTAAACATCTAATTTTTAATGTTCTTACCTTGTTAAGCAATTTGTCCCTCTCCTCGTACAATGCTTCATTTTCTAATACTACCTCACGGCACTTCTGCCCCAAAGCCAGCATCTTTTGCTCATAAGCTTTAATGATCGTATCCTTTTCCTTGATTGTTTCTTCATATGCATCTAAAAGAGGTGACAATGTCAACAGGTCCCAGTTTACCAGCCTTGATCCCACAGCATCTGACCTTTTAGGGCCCTTAGTGACCCTCTTTTCTTCTTCTTCGGCAGTTTTTGGCGATGTAGCTTCATCCCTTTCATCTTTCGCAAACTTTTCTTTGAACGATACGTTTTTATCGTCGGAGATATGGTCGAATTTTGAAAATTTTGAACCTTTTTTCGCAGCATTTCGTATACAGTTTTCAACGGACTCTGAATTTACAAAACTCTCCGGTAATGGTGGAATTACATGGGTCGGAAACTTTTTCGAATGAGAGGGAGACTTTTGATTAAGAAAGTACAATTTCTGATAACGACCAAGTTGTGAGTTGAGGCAATACACCAACTGCTTTAGCATACACACATCTTTCGTGAGCTCACTGTTTGCCTTGAGAAGGTCAGACAACTTCTCGTAATCAGCAGATTCCGTATCTTTATTGCTCGTCATTGATTACCTTAAATCCCTAATTCTTTAGAGCTAGAATAGGAAAATGAAGAAAATCCATTTTACTCAAAGGTGTATTTCATGTAACTCAAAGGGATAACTACCATTTCACAATTCGCCCAGTTTAAAGAAATGTTCATTAATATCATATAGCATATACTTACGCGCATTTCTAAAGATTTTCTTTCAACAGATATCATTTCATGTTAAAAATCATATACAATTCTTATCCTGTAGCAGACGATTACAAACTCGTTTATGTTTAAATGTGCGCCTTCAGCGAACTCCTTTGTTTGTTTACTCCTTTTGATCGTCCGCAAAATGGAAACCAGAAAGGCGCCCAATTTAAATTTCCTTAAATGCCCACACCTTTCTGGATATAAACTTTAATGACCTTGTGAGATCTTCATCAAGTTTTTTAAACTTATAAATAACGATTGAACCGATCTATGCCTGGACACCTATACATAAAAATCCTATATATATATATATATAGAGAGAGAGAGAGAGAGAATACGGCCACAGGGGTGGCGACGAAAAACACAGGACACAGAGAAAAAT
>WURS02043328.1:0-11188 GCA_011762765.2 Rhinocypha anisoptera | reverse complement strand
GTATGTTTGATATCGGACAAGATCTATTCTGATGTATATATCTAGCTAATGATCTAATAAACATTATCATTATATATATTGACGTATCTCATAATGAATATACACAATCTTGTATCATTTAGTCCCTTAAAAAATAAAATATTATTATTCAGAAAAACTCAAAAGACATTAAAAAATTAAATTGGTGGTAGATATTTTTAGTGATTTTATTATGATTTTTAGACTGGCAACATTTAATAACATCAGAAATCACCCGCTCGGCGCTAGTATCGGGTATATAGGAAAATATCCATATCTTGGCAGATATATTCACCTAAAACAAAACACGTCGAGTGTTCGTGGCCGGGGTCTAATTCTCCGTTTTTATATATGTCGGTGTACCATCTGTGTTCGTTCGAAAGTGACTTTTAATAGCTATATAATTTTAATAGTACAGTAAAAAAAGAACATTTATTCAATATGCATTCCGTTCTAACGAGAGGGAATGCAATTCTTGCATACACGTTGACCGTTCTCGCAAGTCTAACGTTTTGTTGCTTTATATCTACAGTATTTATTGATTATCGCACGAAAACGACAATGGATACGGTTAAAGTGCTTGTGTAAGTATTTAATATTGGATGATCCAAGTTATCTGGGATCTTTTAATTCAGTATCATTAATCAACCCCGATTGGAGTTTTCAAGCATCGGTTATTTTGTTTCTGCATAAATCTTAAAATGTTTTCTATTATTTATGATATTTACAGAAAAAACGTTCCAGATTACAGTGCATCCAGAGAAAAGAACGACCTGGGTTACTTAACTTTTGATTTACGAACAGATATCCTTTTTTAATAGTTATTAGAAATGCATGTTACCCACTTATATACCAACTGATTGAACTAAGATTTTGCCATTGTATATTGACCGGTTTGCATAATTTTGTGCCAAGATCTCTTAATTATTGAAATTGTTACACAATTTATGTCCTAATTAGCTCTTATGTTTTTTACGCAAAATTATTTAACGGGAACAAATTGTGTCATTGTCTTATATTATGACAGCAAGGTGTATCATGCAGATAAAATCTTCTAAAGTGGTAGTGCATTATGCCCTAGCTTAAGCAAAATAAACCATCGGCTTCACAGGTCTTTAAAGTTCCTTAACTTTCTTACATCTGTCCCATCTATTCAACTGGAATGTGAAGCAGTTATTCTTGTACTTAACTGCGGAGTATACAACTCCGAACAATAAATTAAATCAGGTAATTGGGCTTTAGTCCTTGTGACATGTCATGTAGTATTCTGGTATTTGAATTTTTGTTACTACTATCAATATTTTTTATAGGTTGTGCTATGGGACAAGATAATACAGAGGGGTGAAAACGCTGTTCTTGATTTCAAGAATATTAACACAAAATATTATTTTTGGGATGATGGCAATGGGTTAAGGTATGTGTATTTTAAAAATATATATTACTATGTGTTCATCATTGGTGCCAACAATCAGTAGAATATAGTGGAATGCATAGAATGCATCAGTAGAATTTCCTAATGTCATCTTGTAAGTTGAAATCCTAGCTATCTATTCTAATATTCTCACATGTTTATCTATTAGTCATTTCCTGCCAATAAAAGTATACATTTAACATTAATGTATCCTGAGGTGACAAAGTCATTAGTTGAAAGTACATTTAAGGAATAAAAAACTTCCAGAAAGGTACAGGGAGATTTGACCATCATTATCATCTTGGGTTGGTTATTAATTCAGATGTATGAAATGGTGTTTACAGTTTACTAAAGTGATGTTTTCCCCAATAACCACTAATATTTGTAAAATGGCCAAGGAAATGGGAAGTGGGAAACTGCCACCAAGACCTGCGAGCTCCTATCATATTCACCCACATTGCTTTTTCACTGCTTCCCTTTTTTCTGCTGATGACAATACCCCATTGTAAACATAATAGAACAAAATGTTTTAGAATTATTTAATGATTCATTTATTTGCACTTATGCTTCACAACCTTGTATATTTTCCAAAATGATTTTGTAGAGGTACGTACATCGTGAGGCATTACAATGTAATATCTTCAAGTTATGAATGTGATCTGCTTTATAATGTAACTGGTTATATTGCTATGGAAACTTCATAGAATAATAATACTTTATTTGCCTAAGGTATCAGTTTACAACATCATTGCATTATATATAAGGCATGTCACGAAATATAAATAATAAAATTAGATTGACATCGATTTTACAAAATTAAAAAAAAATTAAAATAGCAAACATTTTTCATTTGTAAATTTGATTTGTTATACTACAGAGTGCAGAAATATTAATGCAAGAGTTTGTTAAGAGAATGAAATAAATTTTTATGTAAAAGTTAAATAATTTTTTCTTGAAAACTGGTATGTTACATTCATATTTTAACTCATTAACTTGGACCCCAGGAACATAGTTTTTGTCCTTGCAAATGGTTATTGCAAGTCTTTATTTATTCTTGTGTATTGACAATGATAGTGCTCATTATTTGTTCACATATATCCATCTATCAACATGAAATTTCCCATTAATGAAGCTAAAATCATAAAATTTCATGTTCCACTCATAAAATAGCTTTTGAATGTTAAATATAATATATAATGCAAAAAATTGAAGGCAATACAATTAATATACATTTGTTATGCACCAGACTCCTGCCCATGGTTGTAGGAAGAGACTGAGGAAACATTTTCCTATTTCTTAAGAATCATGTTTTTTGTGTAAGGTACTTATAACTGTCTAAACTATGGTTAACCTTTTTAAATCGTAGTTACTGTTACTATATGCTAAAAATGTTGACCAAGTCCCTTCAACAAATGTAGTTACTTTTCTATAAGGCTCCTGTGAAATATATTCATGTTGAAAACACAACCGCTTAATAAATTTATTCTCAATGTTTTGCAGAGGGCACCAGAACATAACATTGACACTGTCTTGGAATATGATTCCAAATGCAGGGCTGCTTCCCAACATCTTTGCCCATGGACAGCACTCCTTCCCTTTCCCATCAGAGTACACAACATCACGTGTCTGATGGTGGAAGTGCAACACCAGACCATGAGGAGTTTCAAATATTCTCTTTGGACATTAAGAGAATTCCTCTTTCGATATTTGCAGTTTGGTTGAGGGGCTGTGGTCCCCCAACCAGTCATCATACAGCATTCCTCTGTGGAAACTGAATCATCACACAGAGACATCTATTTACTGCACAATGAAGTTGATCAGAAAACTGTGACTCAGAAACACACTCCCTCAACCATGCTGATTTGATCTTATAATTTACAGACTTTTGTTTGCTGGTGTGCCAGACTAATCCAATTGGAGTAGCTGGCAACCATTAAAATCTTTAGCCATTTGTAAGAATTGTCACGCATTGGCGATGAGGAAGAGATGATGGACAGTAAATCTTGAAAAAAATTTGAGTTCTTTCTCTACTCTCCAAATGTATCCCTTTTGTGTGTTCAGGAAGGCCTACTGTAAGGCAAATATCTAATATGTTCGATGAACCTGCTGCATCCTGTGGAATGAAATTAATTTAGATTCTGCTTTGTGGTCCATATCACTTTGATCGTTCTCATGTTTGGAACTGTTATATGTATCTTGATCAATGGACATGATGGATGTCCTTGGTGAGATACACGTGGTACATACATCTGCATACATAACTCATTTGCTATAAATTGGCTAATTGAAGGGAGAGGGATGTACTGTTGAAGTGTAACCTTTAGATATGCTCTATGCAGTAACAGATTTTATTTTGGGCTAATCAACATTCAAATTGCTTGCCCATTGAGGGGATGGGTTACTCGAGTCCCTTATGGTTTTTTGCAGCTCCTCACACATTTTATCTGAAGATGTTTTTGCCTTGGCTGACTTATGTTCATGTCCCTATTGTCATCACTTTGTTTATTGTTTTTGGATATTGTTCAGAATAACTTTGATGATGATTCAGAATGATATATAGATTTTGTATAGTTAGAGTTTTTGTGGTAATTTTCATTTAATCAGATTTTTGTCTGTTGATTTTGAATTTAAGTGATTGCTACATTAATCATTAGGTCTTTTTTGTTTCACTTTACTTCCCTTGCTTTTGGTCTGTTCTTACCAGCATTTTTAACCCCTTCATCCACTTCAACCATTAATAATTGGAAATTCTATTGCCAGAAAAAGCATTTATAATCTTGGAAAGCATGAGGAAGTGTATTTCACTTTCCTCAGTAAATTAAAGAAGTAAACAGCATATTAGTAATGACACTGCTTTTGATTATTTTTGTCTGGTGTAGGTTTTTTACATAAAGGATAAATGTGGCTTAAATTTTAGGTTACATTATTCATATCATTTATAGAATGAATGAAAACTTATACGCAATTTTGTAAACATGACCAGAAGTAAAAAATCACCTGTTTAAGTGAGAAACATGTAATCATCTTCCCCTACTCCCCCCTTACCCATTTCGCATTCTCCTTCTTACTTCTATTTACACCTACTAGGAGACACTGGTGAATCTACCAATTAAGGTAGGTTTTTTATGAACTTCAGATTAGAAGTACCTACCTACTTTACCTTAAATCCCTCTTCTACTCCTCATACTTCCTACAAACCATTGATGAGTACTATCAGTTTCACAAGTTGAAACATGTTTTTAGGGGCTTATCTGAGCCTAAACGTCCTTCTACCCTTCAAATCCCATTCTTATATACCCTTCCTCCTGATCTAAAGAGTCTACTAGCGATAACCAGACTTGAAACAACATCATACCACCTGTCATTCTATCTGAAATACATATTCCTTCCCTCCATTACAGTCTTCCATTCCTTTCATGCCTAAATATCAGTCCTATCACTTTTCCTCTTAATGCAACTATATTCTCATTCATCTCTTTCAATGGTCTTTTGAATTATATCCTTGTCTATTAACATAAAGCCATGATTAAATAAAAGAGGCATGGAGCTCAGCCACCTTTACTGATCATTATCATATGTTTGGAGTCTGCAGATTGGTTTGTCTATAGTAGCACTAAAATCTAACCTGTCACCTGCCAGACTTTTCATACCTTAGTGGTTCTCATAGAAATAAAAGTGTTTTCTTGTGTCATTTTGAGTCTTTGTGGGTTTCTTTAACTTAAAAGTAGATCATTTTCAGTTTTTGAGGAAGCTGAATAGTCAATCTCTCACTATTGGGATTCATTCATTCAAGGTGTACGTAGAATAGAATACAGAGGTCACTGTTAAGACATTTTCTTTTTTGTTGTCCATGTTAAACTGGCCCGAGTATTTTCTTTAAATACTTATTTAACTAATTGCCACTTGAGTATTGATCATGATTGTTATTTTAGTGCTGATTTTATTTGGACATTAGGATGTTTAATGATGCTTAGGTTCAGGGAAGTTCATTTTGTGCTGTGGCTGTTTTCAGTGTCCATCAAAAGCATTACTCTGTGCAGTAAGAACAGTTATAAACATCATAATGATTTAAAAAAGTTTTTTATTTTTATTAATTAGTCATTCTTCTCTCATCTAGAGGTGGTGTAGGTCTAGAAATATTTCCTCTCTGTCTTCATAAGGTTCAGTCAGGTTTTTCCTCATCCCATTAAATACATAGCTAGTTTAACTGAAGTGGGGGCTTGCCATTTTTCTTGCTGCAAACTCTTTGAGATACTAAAGGTATCCTTCTGTTGATTTTGGATATGTGCAGGTGCTAATTATCCATTATTGCTTTGATTAATCTAATGTGAAATTTTCAAATCAAGCTATAATTGATAAGGGTGTTTTTTATTCCCCATGTCAATACCTATTTAAAATATAGGTCAATGTATAAAATATATGTCAATACCTATTTAAAATCTGTCAATACAATATAAACATCGATATATTCAGAGGCTTTACCCAGGAATTTTTTACTGTGAACATTTAATCAATTTTGGATCTGCCACTATTTGCTCACTCACTCACTCCTGCTTGATATTCACCCGTATCAATAATTTTGAAAAATAAAACATTTTGTTTGACCAAGGGTTTTATGTTTTTGAAGAATTTTACTGTCGAAATTCCACAAAGTTAACATGCCAGCCATTGAGTTAATTCGCCAATAATATTTTCTACAAGGGGTTGAAATTATTTATTAATAACATAGATCTTGTAAACTGCACATAAATCCTGTGATAATTGTCACGTTTTAAATATTCTTCCGTTTTAGATAAAATAACACTTCCACAAAAAAATTTCTTTTTCTGGTACAACCCAGGTTTTGTGATGGTACACTGTTATTGTCAGAAATAAATAAGTACAAAATAAACAAATGTAATTTTACCTGATTATAATGGTGTACCATCAAAACCCACGTTGTACTATAAAAAGAAAATTTCAGTGGAAAAGTATTATTTTATTCCAATTATTTTAACCATGTCAAACTTCCACAATATCATGCCTGAATCCATCCAATTGATTCTTCCCTTTAGTTTATAGGGGCTTATATCTCTTTGGAAATTGTTTCTTCCTCCCATATTTTTGTGATCAGAGTATGTATTTGTTCTATTAGGTTCTCTCTGCCTTTATTTACTTCAGAGACTTTGTCTATTGTAGGCACATACTTTTATCTCTGACGTCTTTTAGTGTTAGGGCTTCTATTAATTCTTCCATGTAAACTTGTCACACCATCGTATCATAAAACATATTTCCGCACCCAATTTCGGCTTCCTATTGAACACCGATCAGGGTTTGGACATATGCTGCTTCTGAATAATTTTTATTTTTTGAGGATTACTTTCTGTTTATTCTGTTTCATTTCTACATAGTCTATATTTCTAGGTTTATAACCCTCTGATGCTTTTCAAATGTCTACATGCCTTCTTTGGATCATTATTTTGGAAATCTCCTATTTTACTGTTGAGCTTTTTTTTTTCTATTTTCTCTTCTTTTTCTATTCTGCGCAATGGACCGGCTCTTCTAACTTCTTTGGATTCCATTCTTTCTCCGGTTCTTGTTTCTATATATACAATGCTTTTTGTTTCTTTCTTTTGTTGCTTTATGGTACTCTCCATCAAACCATATTAGTTATTGTGTGTTATTTTTTGTTCTAAACTCTTTCTTATTTCTGGTGACTACTTTCTTAATGTCTAATTTTCAGTTTAATTTTTAAATTTTCTTGACTTTCATTATTACTGGATATTCTGCATCTGAACCTAACCTGTACTAGACCACCTGACCCACAGCATGAACCTCCTTGACATTTACTATACTACTACCTGCTCTTTTGTCTATCAGGACATGATCTATTTTACTTTTTGTATTTCCATCTGGTGATATCCAAGTTAATTTATGGATATTACAATGTGAGGAGTATGCAGAGTATATTTTTTATGCTGTCAATGTAAATTAAGAATTCCCTATTTTCATTATTTCATAATTTCTTTAATGAGTGCCATCCTGGTGTTCCTATGAACTGTTCTTTCCCTCCTAGTTTATTATTCATGCTGCCCATAATGAGTTTTATGTCATTTTTGGTAGGTTATCATACGCTTCTTCCAAAAAAATATCTCCTTTATTCCTTCTTTTTTTTGTGTGGGAACATGATCTTTTACTGTAGCTAGATTGAAGTATCGAGTGCATAAGTGAAGCTTACACTAGCGTTTGTTGTTAACTTGGAAATATATAGTATTGGTTTTAATCTAACTGTCCACTATGAATGCTAGACCGAACTCTTTGTTACTTATTCTGTCCGTACTGTATAGGGTTTTGTGTGTTCTTGTGTCTCTAATCTATTGACCTAACTAATTATTTTATTTCTTGTATTGGTGTCACCATTAAGTTATTCGCATTCTTAAAGCTCTCAACTAACATGCATATATTTTGAAAATGTTAGTTTTATTAAATATTTTTCTAATCAGTCTCCAGAGGACAGTAGCGTCTCATATGCAATTGAGTACATAGTTCTAAAAAATTTAGAGAGGTGGCAGCACGATTGATCTGAAAAAAATAACTTGCAGACTGTGTACCAGCATGCTAATGGAGTTAGTGGCCAGTGCTTATAGATGTGAAGGGGAGATTTTGATCTGAAATAATGCTCTTTGAACTCCTGGTTGTACATTCCAAGGAAAAAAAATAAGTCCATATTTCATGTGAGTCACTCCTGAAAGATATTTCTGTTACCTCCAGGCTACTGTTCCAATTTCTGAACTAGGTTCCCTGAATGGGAACCCTTTGCTCAACCTCATACTTTAATTTGGGACCAGTAATGGCACCTGATCTACTCAAACTACCCAGTCACCACTTCAGGTGGATCTCAGATATGCTGGGTTTACTAATACACAATGTGTGCTTTAAATGCTCTATTATTTCTGAACAAAATACATATTTTTTATTAATAAAAACCTTTCACATATTTGGATTTTTGGTTTGTGTCTTCCAAAAATGACATTTTCCCCCTTTTCCATCTCGCTAACTCAGCAGTCTAAATTTTAATACATTCTTCAGCCTCTTTATTTTTGGGTCTTGCTACCTTTGCATTCATTTGTATGACCTGATAGCATCTGCCAGACACCTACAAGGTGAGACCATCCTTGAAAGTCTCTTGTCACAGATTAAGGTTCTCTGCCAGCATATAATCATCTCATGTGTAGTAAACCACACAGTTTTATTAGCAGTGAACAACATAATTAAAATTCTTTCATTTACCATTGAACAACAGAATTCAATCAACTTAGGTCCTGAATCTTATTTCTATTTACAATTTGAAAATGCTGTTGCTTCCTGTTATATGCATTTTTTTCCACCTGAAAAAAGATTTTTTTTCATTTTGAATATCTGGGTTTTATATTTTTATCATGAATTGTGATAGTTTTCATAGGAATACATTAATGCTCCTTACTAATCCTTTAGATTTAGGCGATCAACTATAAGCTAGTTTAAGTTGCTAAATAACTTAATGAGACACCTCTTCTTCAGCATGAGTCATCCTTTATGTTATCATATAATGTTTTCAACTTGTTTATGGCTTACATATTCCTTATTTTATTTTTAAATAGCCATGTGTTTTCCTTGTCAGATAACACAGGCTTTAGATAGGCTTATTGTAGTCATCCAAGCCAATGTGATTTCTTGATAACCTAACACTACCTTGTATCGATGGCTTTAAATTTTTTCATATTTTTTACTGTAGCATAATTAAAATTTCTTCACAGTTGCTAAATTTCCTTGGTTTCTGCTGTGCCAAGCTGAAGTGATAGTGGTTGAGGTCTTGACTGAGATGATACCAATCTCCACACGTATGCATTATGTGGTTATATTATACTAATATCGCCTTATTTAATTTGACTTTCATCTGTCAATTTACCTTTGATTGCCCTTCACTTTTTTAGAAAATGAATGACAGAGTACAGACTTTCAATGACGTTTAACCATTGAAAGAATAAATTGGGATATTTATATGATGTGTTGAGAACTGTTGATAAGATGAAGAGAGGGCATCATATATGATTCCTACAGGTATTGTGGTATTTCTTCCTTTTTTATGTATAGACTAATGCTGCCAAAATTCAGGGAATAAAAGTGAAGCATGTGGTAGATTTCACATGATCATGTTTTTATGCCGAGGTTGCAGTGAAAGAGGGCCATCATCAAAACAAAAGCACAAAAGGAGGGAAGTCGGTGGCGAAGAATTATTTTACATTTTCACCCCTTGTTTCCCTGTTATATTTAACTCTCCCCTTATTCCTATTACTACATGTTCATGACTCCTGATCTTATAATTCTTAATGATCTTAATTACAATTTGTTTTCTTTTAAAATTTACTTAAAAATGCCTACTTGTCAGATCAGGAAACTGCCTTTCTCTAAATGCTATTGCAAAAAGGTTATTACATTTGTTTAGTAGCAAAAACTACTGTTTTTCCAATATTTTAAATAAAAATTTCTGCTATATAATAATTTGTTCATAGTAAAACAAGTCATCTTCTTTAACGAGAGCTGCTTGGGATCATTATAGGGTGCTATGTCTATGCACTACAATGTTGCAAATTAACGTATCTGGGAATCATTATAGGGTGCTATGTCTAAGCACTACAATGTTGCAAATTAACGTCTCTGGGATAAACAATTAAATGGGACCCTTTATATGAAATATCTACCATTTAAAATAATTTTTGCAAAAGTTATTTATTATTAAAATAATAGCATTTTTTGTTTAAGATTTTCTCAGTAAATAATTATCCATCCATCTCGTGAAAAAGATTGCTTTGAAAAGTCTACAAGTTGATATATAGTCATATTTTAGAAAAAGACAAAGCCTTTTGAGTTAAGTTACAAGCAAAAATTTGCAAAATTTTTCGTTTTTTCACCTTTAATCGTTAATAATTACCCAAAACTACCGAAATCACCTGTTGGTTGTCTGTAACAATGAGTGTCGAAAAAAAGCTAATTCCCCTGGTCTATGTGGACAACGGCAAAATCGTACACTTAAAACGCGGCTTTTTAAAGTGTATGGAACGTCACATCGAAGACTTAGAACCGTCGTTAGCTGGTGTTTCAGGACCTCCGACACTCGTGGGCGAGCACCACCTTCAGACAGGCGAAGACCGTCTCCGCGCACGCATCATGTCCACGCACTCCCTCGTGGTTCTCTCTCCCCACTGTGCGGCATAGTAAGTCTTCGTCCGCGCGATACCCTGCTAGCCACTCGAAAGGCATATGGCGGAGGGTGATAGGTCAGCAGCCTTATGGGTGCTTGTAGGTCTGGCCGTGCTCTGTGGTTAGATAGGGGGAGAAGGAGGGTAGTGAAGGGAGAAAAGGCGTGAGGAGAACCAAGAAAATGAGGGGAAGAGGAAATAACATACCATTCGTTGTGGGATAAGAGAATGGCTTCCAGATGGGGGAAAACAGAAGAGGTGAGAAAAATGAGAAGAACATAAATCACAGAGTACGTAACTATGGAGAGGAGGCGGAAATAGGTGGGAAAGTAAAATGGAGAGCAGGAATAAAATATGTGTAATGTTTATTTATTTATATGTGGAATTTTATTTATTTAAAAGGGAAATCTATATGTAGATTATTCAGTGGTATGGAGGTTAATAGAGGAAGCTTGAGGAGGGGGGGGGGGGGCAAAATAGAAATATTAAAACAATTCCTGAAATCGGAGCCTAAGGGAGAGTTAATAGAGGGGCTAGATCG
>WURS02043317.1:0-11189 GCA_011762765.2 Rhinocypha anisoptera | reverse complement strand
CAGTTTGATTTTTTTTAAGGTACGGGCCACCCCCCGATCTAACCCCAAAAACACTCTTTTTCCCCACCGCGCCCTTTCCCCGGGGGGGGGGGGGGGGGGGGGGGGGGGGGAAAGAGCAAGGGTGGGGAGTCATGTGTGGGAGGAGGGGAGGATTATTCCCAGCCAGGCGGGAAATGTAAGGTCAGGTCAGGAACTGTGGCAAGGTTTCCACGGGGAAGGCAGTCGAATGAGCAATAAAGTGTCACGGAGGGCAGTAAAAAAGGCAGTTTGTGGTGTTTTCGGAAAATGAAATGAGCAACCCAGCGTATATCATGCGATGACGAAATGCAGATTGTCCCTCGGCTCGAGAAAATTACTGGAAAACACTGCAGTGCGAAGGTGCAGATGGTTATGGCCAATGGACGCGTATATATTTCGGGGCATTTTGAAGAGCCTTTCCACCATTCACCTTGGTTAGCTGGTTTATCCCATCGTTCGCTGCGTGCTTTTCAACATGAAAGGACAATTATATAGTCACATGTTAAATTAATCCCTGTTTACCATAAGAATCCCCATAATCTTTAATTTCCCTACTAATGATTTTAGTGAGAAATGTTACATCCATTGGAGAAATCTGTATAATAATGATAATTCCTTCAATACTCACCATATTCTTTCGATTTTTCCCAACCCGGTGGCAGGAAGCTAATCACTAACTTCGAAGTATAAGAGCTATATCCTATACTTATATATAGTATATAGGGTAAAGTATCCAGATATCAAGGGATTGGCAATAATCGTTTCTCTTTTATAAAGGTTTACTTTACTACTAATTTTATAAATGCGTTGAATTTGACTATCCACAGATTCCTCCAATCAAATTGACCGGATAATTTAATTAATATTGGAAATATTTGGATATCCCATCATGATCATGTGAATCAATTTCACCGAAAGGTATTAATTTATTTCGTAGCATTAGTTAATGTAAACAGAATTCACCTAATGAAGCATCTGATCAAATGTTTGAAAGAAGAAGCGTGAGCTTTTTTCAGCGAAAACTACATCCAATCCAAAGGTGGTCTGAGAAACTCCTATGTCGTTATTTCGGTCAACTAGGTCAACATAAACGACGAACTATATTTTTGAAATCCTTGAAAAAGAAGAGCACAGGGAGGGAGCACTTTTCAAAGTCGTGTGGCATACGTTGACCCGTGATCCAACGCTGTTCTATCTTTCGTCAAGTGTTTCACAGTTAATCTCCATGTTGATGGAAACCTAGTTGACGGAAATATCGGGTATAGGAGTCTTTCAAAACACTCCCATGTTTTACTTTACCCTCATTTTCTATGATTATATGATAATTTTGTTTAGAATTGGCCTCTTTATTTTCAAAAGCAGGGATGATATAATAGAACCGGGCAAAGAGAGCTCCCTAAAGAAAGCGATTAGATGTTTCTCTGCCAATTAAGGAAGAGAGAGAGAGAGAGAAAGAGATTGAGAAAATTATGTCGAACCTCTTGGACGAGAAGGACCGCCCGCAAGCGTGTGTGTGTCTGTGCCGCCCGCCGCAGGGATTGCCTCTCTCTCTGATCCCATTTGCCTCCCGGAGTGAAAAGATTTATTGAAGAAAGCCGGAAGGCGCACACATTTAATATTTTCAAGGTTTTCAAATGTATTTCATGGGTGTCAGCCGCCTTGTTGATGTACTCGTGGACTCTTTTTTTTTTTTTGACTCGTCGCTGGTCGCCCGATGTACTCTGGAGAGGAAACTTCTCTCCGAAGGGGATAACGAGCGATCTTCTTGCGCGTGGAAGATGCTCACACACAAGTACGATTCCATCACTCTTGGAACCGCCTACGAACCAATTCCGGTGCACCTTTTGTTTGGGATTCGCGACGTTGATAAAGTAATTCCTACCCACGCGCTCAGTCCTCCGGGGAGGCTAGAGGGAGAGCGTCGGCGGCGGCGAATCGCAAGTGACGCAGGATTCGCTCGGGGTTTTCAAGAGGCGAGTACGACGGTGAGAATCGATAGATGTTTTGTGCCGAGGGCAATCTAAGGAACGAGATGCGAGAGAAGGAAAAAATAGTGAAAAAACCGAAACAACGCCCGAGAAAGGAATAGTCCGCGAAAGAAGGCAAAGCTCTTGGAATACTCATCCTTGAAGATTCGGGCCAAGGTGGAGATTATCCATTTTCATTTCCCCCACCCGTGGTAAGGAAAATTTGGTGAGCAATTCAATCCATTTTAATCGTGAATACGGAACTGTCAAAGAGAAGAGAGGGACTTATGTTGCTTATTTCTCCTCATAAAAAGACAGCATCGTTATTGTCGTTCACATATAAGAATGTATCTGAAATTTTTCAACATTATAAGCGGCTACTGTTTATTAAAAATGCTGATTCCAACTAGTCGTAAAAAAAACAACCAACGTAAAGCTGCCTGGGTCTATTAGCATTAATACTTCGTGTACTTCCAATCCTATGCAATAATTAAATGGACGACAATGTTCACATAGTAATAGTGATTTTTATTTTTCACACATAAAAATGCATTTAACGATCGAAATTAATCCTAGCATTCACGAAAGGCAGAGCAATTCAAATCGGGATACTGAATTTCTGCAAGTACTTTCCTTTTGATATTATTTCCGTGAAGACTATCTTAAATACAACGTTAATTGCTCTTGGATTGACTAAAAAATTTCTTTAACATTTTTACGCATTGCAAAATTAAAAGTATTTTTTCAATAGAAATGACACTGATGCAAACATGAAAAATATGCAGGTATGACGATGTCGAAAATCCACTGAAATTCAGTTTAAAATGCCTTATTTGATGACCTTCAATGGTGTTAACAAGGACAGAGCTAATAAACATCACGATACTCCAAAAATAAAAATATCTAATGTCATTTGTAGAACTTCATAAGCTATGTTCCAATATAACACGTCGATGAAGTCATACGGAAGAATAAACAGTACTGTAAAGTTGAAAATTATTTCGTGAGAGGTTGGTTCCTACCAATACACTTGGAACCAACCTAGTAAAATTTGATTGAACTTTTATTTTGAAGAATCAAAACACCGAAGTATATTAATTTTAGAAGGGAGTCCAGAGAAAAATAAAATTGGTACTCGGCAGACGTTTATTTCTCCAAGGTTTCGTTTAGCCCAAGATAAAACAAAAAGAAATATATATATGTGTAGATAAAGCGCATTTTTCTATATTTGTGAGGTATACACAAAATTTCAATAAGAAGATAATCCAAGAAATCCAATGAAAGATCATTTCGTATCAAAAAGACATTTTCAAGCCCTTTTTCAACCTAAGGAGTAATACATGTCAACGTCCATCTCCGTGGGGCTTATGCGAAGAGACGCCTACTTCAGCTGCAGTCCTTACAAGTAGTTCACCCAGCTAGCGCCGGATGGCTCTGCGTGTACGAAAATGAAAGCCCAGATGTTAGGCCTTACGGAGCAACCCGTGGAGCCTAACGGAGTACCCTGCTAACTATACCACATCTATCTCTCTTTTTTATATCGGTTAGATTAGCTCTTGTAGATGACAAAAATAGGGGACATTTAAAATATTTTAAGGCGATATGCGAATAAACTCCTTTGGAATTCCTATGCTGACATTTTTAATGCAGGAGAAATACACGAGGAACTACGCATATATGACGGAAAAGTCGAGATCTGGTAATTGTTCTACTCGTGTCAATAAAAATGAATTAGAGATGAAGAGTGAATCCATAGGACCAAGGAATACTTCACACATTGGAATTCTTCCTTTACGGTCAGTGATGAAAATTAAGTTTACGTTGAACGAATGAGGGTTAGTGTTGCCAGCTGCTGTAATTAGGAATTTCACGCAAGCCACTAAAATCATGAAGGTTCAATTTTTCCCTCGACAAATTGGTACCAATATGGATGATAGTTTGCCGGTTCCTTAACCGATAATGGCATTGTTACAATCTACATCTATGAAAAACCTGCAAGCCGCCTCAAGAGCGTGTGGCAGGGGATGATTTAACACCAAGCATGTATCGTGCGCACATTCAAAACCGTTCATCAAGGAAGAAACTACACACATGTAGACATTTGGTAACAGAACAACATTAATATTCAGAGGTATCAATTAAACAATACATTTATTCAACATTCATGGACGATAACTACAGAAGATATACACTACCTACCATACATACAGAAGATATACACTACACCATCGTGCCTGTGTTTATGTTTAACTTTAATCGTGCGAGGAAAAATAAAATTTTAACTAGATCAATTCTACTGTCTATCTCTTTGACTTTACGTTATCGTCTAGCTTACCGTAGGATGACGAGGATTTTAATGAGTCTTTATGATCTTCGCTGAAATGATTTACTGCTTGAAATCCGTATGGTAAATTTAACATTTAGTTGAACCTACGTTTCCTCAGTGGTTCCCGAACTCCTTTCCTCCAATAACTTCGTTACACTTCTTCGTTTTTCGTAATAACCTTTCACAAATATATCTGCTCCATGCTGCACTCGATCTAATTAAAATACTAAACCTGGGTGTAAGATTTCAGGGAAAGATTTATAAAAATAACCCCGATTCATTCGTTCTTCTTCATCATCGTCAAGGTGTTGTACACTTGGTTGTCCACTACTTTGTTGGCTTATTGTCCACCGCCAGTGATCACTACTTGAAAACTACAGCCCTCATCTCTGTACCATTAATTTCCGGAGCCATCTTTAAGAAAAACTCTAACAATAAACAACTCCTCGTACCTCCCTTCGTGTCATCCGCTGAACTTGTCTATCCTTCTCCTAGCTTCCCCGACTTTCTGCCCTTCATCATTCCCTTCTCCTCTCAGCGTCCGTTTCTCCCGTCCTTTTTTCCCCACCATCTTCGGATTTCGGCTAACAACTTCGTGTAACATGCTCAATATCTTTCCGTTTACCTACCTTTCTGCCCCCTTTACTTCCTCCGCGTCCACATCTCAAAGGCCTCCAAATCTATTGATCATTCCTTCTCCCTCGGAGACCAGGTTTCTGCGTCATACGAGACTGCCACACTTCCACGTTAAAACTTTCCCTGACCTTCACGTGCTAAGTTAAATCTAAATCTTCTTCACTTCATTGATTAGGCAATGCTGCCTATTCCGGAAACCATATCCAGTAACCTCGGCCGTCCAATTCTTCGTTTACCACTAGGCACTTGTACACCAAGACAATTATTGGGAGACATTGGTTCAGCTGCATTCTTCCTACACGTTGTACCATTTGATTTTGCAATCTCTTATTTTTTATTCTAATTTAAAAAATTTAAATCATGAATTTTCAAATCTTAAATCTTGAATTTTATTCCGGATTCTATCTTTTAATGAGCCACCATGTAATGTTCTAAGAACTTTTATTTCAGCCGATTGAATTTTATTTCTGTCTCTCTTTGAAATTGCCCACGTCTCACTCCCGTACATCCTCTCAACGTATATTACCACTCTCAATTCCTCTCCCCCGTAGCTAACTCGATTCTTCTCCTATGACCTCGCTACAATTCCCAGGGGATTCTAATATACTGTCCAATCGATTAAGTGAGATATTCGTGAGGCTCAAATTTTTTCTCTTGGACTATTCCTCACCTCTCGCCTCTACATACACACTCAAAATCAAAGGCAAGAGACAAACAGCCACTGCACTACCCTTACTTGTGTCTTCAGGCACACGCATAGGAGTTTCTAATAAGTCAACTATCCCTGCAATCCCTACGCTCTAAGTCCCACATGACTCAATCGGATGCTTTTCAACCGTGAGAATTTGCGGTTAAAATCTACTCTTGATATGTGAAGAAGCACTTTCTAACAAATATCTTGTAATGGATATCTTGAAGTTCAAACTGGAAAAAGTATGAGACCAGGTTAAAGTAAATGACATTCAAAATTTTATCCTTCATTTCTCACAGTTTCAACGTTTAATTCATTGTTTTGTATTACGGCACCTCTCGGGAAAACTTTTTTGAAGTCCATCTTACTGAGGGTAAAAAAAACAACTCTACTGTTTTCACATGAATTATTATTTGACTCCACGATGGTTTTTTAGCGGGGCTACATCATCGGGTAAAAGACATAGCCTGATGATGGAGCCCTACTACGAAACCACGGTCGAGTCCAATAAAAATTCACTTGGAAAGTCCAGATTTGGTTCTTTTACCCTCTGCATTGTTATGGAGTTTATAGACGGCAATTTAACAGTAGGGTAACCTACAAGATCAGTTGCTCAACCGCCGACTAAGATAATAAGGAGAGAAAAGCTAAGTGTAAAACTTATCGTGAAGTTCCCATCAAGTCGAATTATTATCCCCGAAGAAAATAATATATTTCACCTACAAATATTCTTATTGCTCACTCAAGGTCATTTTGTTTAGTGCATAGTCTTACGAAAAATCATGCGTTTCCAGAAATTTTCAAGAAACCAATCTAAAAAATCAAACGTGATAGTATAGGAGGATGAAACATTCATTGTTGGGAATTTTAACGCAGAAAGAGGTAAATATAAGAGAAAAAATGATCAATGCAACGAAATGATGTCATTGCCGTTAAATAAACATAACATTGGGGAGAGAGAGTATTAAAAATAGCCTTCAAAGTGAAATTCTAACGGAATGGGACGTAATAACTGATGACGATGATAAATGTGTGGAGAAGGTAACTCTGCAATGTAAGTAGCAAGGCACGATTTCGTTCGCAGATTGACCGTCGTTGGACGCCACGCCGTCAAGACCGCATGAGATTAATGACATTATCTCACATTTTTCCCGACATTTAATCTCCTGTCATGGCTAATTTTAGAGGTTTAATTTGAAAGTTCAAAATGAAATCTGGAAATAATCGGTGGCCTAGCGTCTCGCGTGGTCGATAGTCACTGATCGGCGATCTCACTGGCGGAACCTGGATATCATCTATTGACTGCATTGAATAAATTTAATTTGGAAAATTTTATTCCGTGATTTCTTAAAAAAAACAAGTTTTAAATGGGATTTATAACCTTTCTCAATCCCTTATTCTACATATTAAACTGTCCTCATTTATTAATCTATTAGGTTTAAATTCCCAATTGACAGTTAATTGACAGTAACACCTTCAAGGATAAATTATTCCATCCCTTAAAGACAGTATAATTTATTTTAGGTATCGGCATAAGAAAAATAGTTAATGTAGACATCCGACAATATGTTCACTGTCCTTCTCCAAATTTGTTCATAATCCCTCAATATACGATAATGCATAGATTATTAATCACATCTGTATGCTACACTGCTATTATCGGCGGCATAATCAGACAGCCGTGCTACCGTATTTAATGGAAGTTGAAGTTACTGAAGTAGATGTATTGATAATGTGGTAATATTTTTTATAAACTCAATTTTTTCAAGTTATTACGAACGACAGAATTTCTTAGTTCACGGTTTCATCACGGACTGGACATTTAACTTTGAAATAACATTTAATCTTCAATACCTAAACGCGAACAACTTGCATGAAAGATGTTTATAACTCATGACTAAGGAATGTTGAAGAATTAGATAAATTTGTCGAAGATATTGAATTCAAACCATGAATACTATGTATCTACTCCAAACTATATATCGTATAACTACGTATATAACTACACATCGTAAATATTACAGATATAACGTGGTGTATGCCCCGTAGTAATTAGTTTTTCATACTTTATGCCATGAACATTTTAAATGTTGTGTGCTTATTTATGCAAAACTTGTATAGGTTGTTCTATCTTCAAATGACTAAAATGGTCACTAAACTGACGTTACTCTCGCAGTACGCGTTCAAATAAATATGTGATCTCTTCTGCCTCATTCCCTAAGCGTTCACGATGAAAAAAGTAAATTGCAATGAACAAATATTTTAAAGATACTTCTAGTTTGACTGTGAGTACAGAAATATGTTACATTCTGCACATTCTCACTACACCCTCCTTTGAGGTCGATGAAGGACTTGGCTGTTGAAACGTCCGTGGTAATAAAGCAATACACCCCGTGGGAAACCCGAGAACTCTTCCTACATTCTGAACAATACCTCTTAAGTGCCTGATTTTCCTATTACTCAAATTAGAGGAGAAACATATCATTTTAGTATCGTTCACTTTCCGTACGGATTATATTTAATGATCGAATTCTACCTTTATAATCAAACGTTTTGACATACATATATGTAATTCGTTTTTCCACGCGACAACGAAACTAAACTTCTCAGACGAATTTTCTCTTGTGACAAATTGAAAGATCTCACGCTCTTTGAACTTATGAGTTGATAAAAATTCACAAACTTATAAAAAAAGAAAAAATATCGTTATTATTAAACTACCTTCCAATATACTTTTATTATTGGTGAAGAGAATGGAATCATTTTCATGACAATTGACCACCCAATTTTTTCTCTTCATAACATTCAGAGTTTTTTCGTGTGAACTTAAAAATGTGGGAACAAACAACATATATATTATACGTGCAGTTGTCGAACGACCTGTGTCACCATGGCGTATATCCACAGCTCTATAGGTAGGTGTGGGTATTGGCTTCCTATATCAAGTGTCTCCGTTCAGTTCTTCTTTCAGATTTTCCCTCCATTTTGTGACTCCTATTGCTTTGAGATTCTCTTCAACATCCTGTAGCCAAGTGATTTTCATTTCCGTAATAGATAACTTCCACCATATCACGCCAGCAAATATTACTGCTGTTATCCTGTAGCCAATTTGTCCATGTTTTACCTCTCCTTCTTCTCCCTTCCATCTTGCTTTGTGGAGTTGTAGTTTCGAATTCTGTCCTCTCTAATTCTTTCTGCATTACCTAACTATGGGGACCGCAGTGACTTGGAGAACCTAACAATATCCTCCCCTTATTGTATTTCATTTACCTCCAAGTTCATTCTAGATCTCGGTATCTCTCCTTCTTCTACTGGACCATAATAATTAAGGTCCTTATAATTTTCCTATCAAAACATATAAGCGATTCTTCCTCCTGTTCCGATAAAACCCACGATACTAGCATTATTTGCTTCATTAATTTACAATCCCAGGATTCATTTGAAGCAGCAGCTTTAAAGTGTTTTCGACATTCCTCCTGTTTGTCAGCTAATCTCTTCAGAGTTTTGAAGGTCGGGCTAATAAAGACTTTCATCAGCTGTTCAATCTATTGTAACTCTGATCTTCCTCTAAACCTCTTCCCTTCAACTTTTTTTTAATGCCCCAGCACCCACATCCCTCTCAAGGGTGATGAAGCAGCTTCTCTATTGAAATCATTCTGAAAGGATTGCATAGCAGGTTTCCTTATTATACACCCCTGGTCACTCTAGCAACAGTCATTTGAGTCAGTTCATTTGATCAGTTCTTAAGTTTCAGTCTCACATAACGTCAGTTATATCTTCATTCAATTGTCCATAACAGGCATCAACACATCACAATTATTCGTCCCCATCTTCTTCTTTGGCCTCATCTTCACTCTCCTCACGGCTCCCATCAACTTCTTTTACAGCACTAGTGGTGGCCGGGTTAGCCTGGTGGGTAGCTTGCTCACCGGCTAACCTAAAGGTCGCGGGTTCGAATCCAGGGAATGGTTGTTGTGATTGTCCAGATGGGGTTTTCCCATGACTTGAAGAGGTGCGAAATGACCGTCGCCGTCGAAGCATCTTATAATAAACGAAAATAATACTGCTACTACATGCTTCTACTACTAGTGGTGGGCTGCAGACATGCAGCAGGGTGCTTCATCCACGCTCAACAAACAAAAATGGGCTTTTTCTCTTCTTACCAAAACTACTTACACGCCTTTTACGTTTATTCAGCAAGTACGCCACTGTGATTACTTTTTAACAGTGAGTAGCCACAGGTGAGCGGCGCACACACCATTTAAGATTCCAACTCGGGTGAACAGGGAAGAAACCGGCTCCTACTTAGGGTACCGACCTCTGAATGTTACTATATACACTCGAAATGGACTCGTTAAACTCTGATGTTTAGCTTTAGAAAATTTTTAAAACATCTAGCTGAGGTAGATGCTTATTAATTACAATTTTCTGTGGGCTGAGAGACTAAACTACACACATCTTAAGTAGTAATTACATATATAAAGTTTTATCTTAGCTTGCCTAAAGGGATTCATCTATTATAATGTTGCCTAATTCTTGGGATAGTCCTTTGCTTACTACTTCACATATAAAGTAATGAATATTGTATACATTAAGGTTGTTATATACACAGAAATTCATCACCTGCTCACTGTATAGCACTAAATTCTCGAATCTATGTCTTGAGGTGTCACTAGTTTTACACGTGGGGTACCCTCGAGCAGCGTTGAGACCAGTTCGTTTGCGACAGGTATTGTTGGGTCCATATGAGCTAGGTATTTTAAGACAAGGTGCGCCGAGAAAAAGTATTTCATCGCAAATTAAAATTAAAATGTTTGAGTGTAGATATGAAATACTGTTTTCAACGGAATTCATGTACTACGTGAACTATCGACCTAAGGAGACATGCAATTAATAGAATCGTCCTACATTTATTTCCAGTCTTTCACCTGTGGTATTGTCTTCTTTAGAATTGACAACAATCAATATAATACGATATTTCGGAGGCTTGAGATATGCTTATGGAATATACTGTATATTTAAAGATTATATAGGATATATATACCGGATTCCTTGGAGAATCTAGAATAGTCAGTGTTTAAGCATATGAATTAGCTCAGAATATTTCATTCTCATTTTTCAAAGTGAAATATTCAAAACAATTAAAAAATTTACGTATATAAATTATCAAAAACGAATAATTTATAATAAAAGGAATAGGTGGTAATCAAAAAGTGCAATATTACTTTATTTACTTTCATTTACATTCAGAAAAATATTACTGACTGTCTGATTATACAATGCAAACATATCCGCTAATTACGCAAACAAGATAAGTTTATCTACTTATTTTATTAGCATAACAAGCAGTCTAGTTTGGTATGCTATTCTGGCGTTTGGGACTTAACATATTAGCACTAGCAGCCGAAGAGATATTCCCCAAAGGTTTTAGGGTTTATAGAAAGGATAGAGTGAATAAAAGCGGAGGAGGAGTTTTCATTGCTGTTAAGGAAACCCACGAGAGCAGAAATGAGTCCCTCGATGATAGCAACATAGAAAGCGTTTGGTGCTC
>WURS02043296.1:5000-11189 GCA_011762765.2 Rhinocypha anisoptera | reverse complement strand
TATATTTTACTGGATAATCTTTGGGACCGAAAGGGTTAATATATACAAAAGAAATTTTTTATTATTAACCCTTTCGCGCCCTAAGACGCTATCAAGACGTATGTGTCCCGCTTATTCAATTAGCGATATAAAACTTATATTTTACTGGATAATCTTTGGGACCGAAAGGGTTAATATATACAAAAGAAATTTTTTATTATTAACCCTTTCGCACCCAAAGACGCTATCAAGACGTATGTGTCCCGCTTATTCAATTAGCAATATAAAGCTTATATTTTACTGGATAATCTTTGGGCATCGAAAGGGTTAAATATCTCACACATTCTCACCAAGTTATAAGGCTCTTGATTCAGACCATCGGCTAAATGTACCAATTGTTGCGTATCGTCCCAGCTAGTGTTAATCTCCTGAAACAGTTTAAACCATCCTCTGCAAATTTGCTTGGTAATGCGAGAGTTGTGAAACTTTCTACACTGGTGCTTTGAACTCTTTTTGCCAATGACAAACTTGAGTTCCAACGAGAGCAAAAAAAGTAGGATTATGCATGAATTCAATGTGCGCATGCGTGCAAAACTCAAAACTCAAAACTTTGCAATATAATCCTCAAAAAAAAACCAAAACAAAAAATTGTTTTCATGAAATTATATATATAGAAGACTATTTTTAATCTAATTTTTACCCCCTACTTTTTAATTTGGATTTTTAAAATTAATTAATTAATTAATTAATTGACTAGCTACCCCCGGTGGAAAAAAAAGTTACCTGCGAATCACAACAATGGATTCGAATTGGTTAAGCACACAGTAGAAGTAACGTAACTTTCACACGTACAAAAACGTGTGTGGCAGAATATAAAAAATGACAAAACATAGAACATAGAACATAGAACATAGAACATAGAACATACTTTTCATTAACCCTTTCGGTCCCTATCGGGACGTATGAATCCCGCTCATTCAATAAAACCAATATAAGGCTTATCTTTTACTGATAATCTTTGGAATCGAAAGGGTTAATAGAAGATTTATAATAACTTTAAAATTTTTTTTCTATGTTACTCAATCCAAACACAGAGACTGCAATATTGATACCTCAACTGATCAATTTTCACCTTATTCTAACTGCCGATGGGACGTATTTCGAAGCATGGCTGGGATATTATGGACCTTGGTCTCGTTGGATCAACTTGACATTGATTCTCATCATTGCCGCCGGACTCGACTTTCTCAACTCTTTCTGTGTATTCTATGTCATCTATATAGGCTTACTGAACATGTTACTCATTATTTTTGGACTTACCACCGGATTTGTGCTGCTTGGCCAGATTTACGACCGTTGCACCAACCTACGAATGGTACGTCGGCGTACCGCACGCCAGCTAACCATACTGTTACGTCACACTCGACGTACAATGGTACTGATTCTACGGATGGCCCAACACTACAACACACAATTTCTTGTGTTCATCGCCTTCAATGTTCCACTCAACGCATTCATATTTAGCTCTACCATGTGGAATTCGAATCAATTGTATCGTAATATTGTTGTGACTTTCCTAATGATAACGGCCAATTGGAGATTTCTGTTTGTGCTTCATGTCTACATTGCACGCTTCAATGCGGCTATACGCAGTCCGAATCGTTCCTTGTTGCATCTGTCCGCAACTTGTCGCAAACGTCGCAAACTTCCCTTGAAAGTCAATCTGGCACTGGCAGCTCATCTGGAAGCGTTTCACACACGTAAACGATATGGCATTGGCTATGGTAGTCTTGGTGTCATTTCCATGTTATCGTTTCTTAAGGTATATGAATAATATGGTGGTGGTTTTCTTTGTTCTATGTACTATGTTTAATGTTCAGTCATTTTTATTGGTTTTGTGCCATCCACGATTTTGTACTGTGAAAGTTACGCTAATTTCACTGTGTTTAACCAATTCGAATCCATTGTTGTGATTCAAATTTGAAACATTTTTGTACTGTGAAAGTTACGCTACGTCCACTGGGCTTAATCGATTCGAATCCATTGTTGTGATTCAAATTTGAAACGTTTTTGTACTGTGAGAGTTACTCTATTTCTACTGTACTTAACCGATTCGAACCTATTGTTGTGATTCGACTTCGAAACGTTTTTGTACTGTGAGAGTTACGCTACTTTCACTGTGCTTTACCGATTCGAATCTATTGTTGTGATTCGACTTTGAAACGTTTTTATACTGTGAGAGTTACTCTATTTCTACTGTGCTTAACCGATTCGAATCCATTGTTGTGATTCAAATTCGAAACGTTTTTGTACTGTGAGAGTTACGCTACTTTCACTGTGCTTAACCGATTCGAATCCATTGTTGTGATTCAAATTTGAAACGTTTTTGTACTGTGAGAGTTACGCTACTTTAATAATAATAATCAATTATAATATATTTTACAGTCATTGCTCATCTACTTCGAGTTTATCCTCTACTCTCTTCAAATCTTATCTACTATTTCAAAATAATTTTATATTTGTTTTGCGTCACCAGATGACGTTGTTGTTTCCTTTTAATTACTAAACAACAACAATTGAGTTATTGTTAAGTTTCTTAATTCAATTTTTAAATGGTTTTTCTGAAAAATTCGATGTGTGTGTTAAAAATCAAAATAAATGTTTATATTAAACCTATTTTCAAGTTGTGCTGTGTGTGTTTATTTTGGGTGTGTGTGTTTTGTAAGTTCCCAGGAAAAATCCAATTCTTTTCAGGTTAGTACTCAGAATTCAATGCATTGTAATTTCTGGTAATGATTCGAATTTTTAATTAGACACTAGTTTAACCCTTTCGATCCCAAAGATTATCAGTAAAAGATAAGCCTTGATATCGCTAATTGAATTAGCGGGACACATACGTTCCGATAGTGCCTTTGGGTGCCAAAGGGTTAAAAGTGTGACACGCTACTTATATAGTGATTTTAATAACTATAATAATCAATGTTGTCACACTTTCCCGCCAATCTTTTAACCCTTTTTGACCCCAAGATTATCAGTAATAGATAAGCCTTATATCGCTAATTGAACGAGCGGGACACATACGTCCCAATAGTGCCTTTGGGTGCGAAAGGGTTAAAAGTGTGACACGCTATTTATATTGTGATTTTATTGACTCACAAATCAATGTTGTCACACTTTCCAGCCAATCTTTTAACCCTTTCAATCTCAAGGATTATCAGTAAAAGATAAGCCTTATATCGTTATTTAAATGAGCGGGACACATAGCGCCTTTGGGTGCGAAAGGGTTAAATTATTCTTTAAATTATTAGTTTCCTCTGACAATGTCAACCCCAAACGAAAAGGACAAAGAAAAGTCCCTTTCCAAGACTCGGCCCAAATCGAACTCAACCAAAACAAATGGAACCCGTCCCCAGCCTAAATCACGTTCCAGCTCCAAGAGCAACTCGAGTCAAGGTTCCACTGATTCGGTGGGACTCGGTGGATCCACTCTAACTCCATCGCAGAAACCGTTAAGTGAGAGTCAACTTTACGAATCGAAGCTCAAGTTTCGATTGATGCCCGAAGGTGGGGGAAACAACGTGATGAACATCTACGATCATCACGTTTTTGACTGTGTCGTTCTCTTGATCTACTGTCGTAAACATAAAACGATTGCGTTGACTGCAACGAACAACCGTCATCGGATGTTTTGCTGGCTTCCGTTTGTACTTCTACACGACGTATTCACCTGGGGACGTATCTCACGGGATGGATTGGCTATTTTGCTTGGAGTGTCGCCGGATGCGGAACTTGATGCCACTTTTGCACAGTTGCCTGACTATCTGATGAGTCCGTTCAGTATTCTTCGGGTTCAGGCTGGTGACACTGGAAGGTTCTATACACGGTTCACTCAACTGGTACAGTTGAAATCCGATGTTGATGGGCAGTTTCAGTGTTGTGTGCAAACTAATCGGATTCGGTGGGTTAAGGTATGTGGGGGGGATTTGATTACGTTATTTATGAATGGTGACAAATTGATATTTGTATTTTCTATCCTCTTCCCTCTATCCTCCACCTCCTCCTATCCTTCTCTTCCTATCTTTCTTCCCCTACCCTCTTCCTTTTATCCTCCTTCTTCTATTCTCCTCCTTCTATTCTCTTCCTTCTATTCTCCTTTTTATATCCTCTTCCCTTTACCCTTCTCCTTCTATCCTCCACCTTCTCCTATCCTTCTCTTCCTATCTTTTTCTTCTATTCTTTTTCTATCTTCTTTTTGTCTGTCTCCTTCTATTCTTTTCCTTCTATCCTCCTCCTCTTTTTATCCTTCACTTCCTCCTATCCTCCTCCTCCTATCTTCCTCCTTCTCCTATCCTCCTCCTCCTATCCTCCTTCTTCTATCCTCCTTCTCCTATCCTTCTCCTCCTATCATCCTCCTTCTCATATCCTCCTCCTCCTATCCTCCTTCTCCTATCCTGCTCCTCTTATCCTTTTCCTCCAATCCTTCTCCTCTTATCCTCCTCTTTCTATCCTTTACCTCATCTTATTCTTCTTCTTTTTCTATCCTCCTTCTCCTCTTATCTTCAACTTTTTGCTTCCTTTTCTCCTCTTTTCCCTCTCAAGGTAAGCGAAGTAGCCAACTTGCCAAATGCATGGGGTGCCGAGGTGTGGCAAATGTCCCAGATGTTGGCCAACCAAGATCGATACTTTCTCACCGAATTCAAACGAGACCAATGTTTGTCGTTTGGCGACGACTCGCCCGAATCGCAACTCTTCCAATCGATCGGTTGGACCGAAGCAAAACTTTACGAACTGTACGAAGACTACGTTGCACACCTTTATCCAGCTTTCGAGATGAGCTTTGTCGCCTTTCAGTGCTTCTTCTGGCGGTACGGATTGGCCAAGAAGGAGGACAAGTCGTTGGAGAGAATCTTTGAAACAATGACCACAATTACTCGACTGGAAAATGAGGAACTCAGTTCGAGAAGTATTAATTTTAATCAACTTTTGATTGGATTGGCTTGTATGGATCCGAAGGTGGAAAATTCGGTCCGCTATCGGATTGGGTTTATTTTTAAGTAAGTTAACCCTTTCGATCTCAAATGCGCTATCGGGATGTATGTGTCCCGCTCATTCAATTAGCGATATAAGGCTTATATATTACTGGTAATTCTTGGAATCTAAAGGGTTAAGAGGGAGAGAGAAAGAGAAAGCAAAAAAAGAAAGAGAGAGAGAGAGAGAGTGAGTTAACCCTTTTGCTCCCGAAAGGGACACTATCGGGACGTATGTGTCCCACTCATTCAATTAGCGATTTATCTATTACTGATAATCCATAGGATTGAAAGGGTTAATCCGAAACATTTTGTAACGTCATCTAAGAAAATTCTCAATTTAACCCCTTAGCCACTACGACCGAGAAGGCAAGAAGCAACTGTCGATGAAGCAAATCCGCCAGATGATAACCGATGTAGAAGGCGGACCGATGAGTGATTCCATCACCGACGGGTTCGTTTCGCTAGCCCTGCATAACTTTGGCATCGTTTCCCAAGGGTTAACCTATGATAAGTTTTTGGATACCTGTTTGAATGGTGGCCCGGAGTATCCTCCACTGGATCGACTTCTTCGTACTCAGGTTAGCTATTTTGAGGGGAAGAAAGCGTGGATCAATCGGATTCGTAGTGACAAGAGTATGTCGGGAAGTAGTTCGAGATCGATCGCTACGAAACGCGATAGGTCAAGAAGTAGTGGCAGTGAGAAGAGCAAGTCTAGCTCGACCAGTGTTGGCTTGTGTCGTAATCATGAGGAGAAGAAGTATGACTATGCACTTCATGCGGTTATGATGGACAGTGCGGGCAGGTGTGGCGATGCACGGATTATCTCCGAAAGTAAGTCGGTATGGGTTAATTTTTGTATTAGACTAGTTATCCTTGTAGAAAATATGGATAAATCAATCGTATTGATGATAGTGAGAGACAACTAAATAATATCGATGATAGTGAGGGACAACTCCATGATATCAATAATAGTGAGTGACAACTCAATAGTATCGATGATAGTGAGGGACAACTCAATGGTATCGATGATAGTGAGGGACAACTCAATAGTATCGATGATAGTGAGGGACAACTCAATAGTATCGATGATAGTGAGGGACAACTCAATAGTGTCGATTAAAACCCCGCCACTTATTACTTGAATCCTCCTGTTTGACTTGACTCCCCTTCTTTCGACTTT
>WURS02043285.1:0-11189 GCA_011762765.2 Rhinocypha anisoptera | reverse complement strand
GTGCAAACTTTCGAACAATCACGTGAACACTTTGCACTACAACAGAAAGGGCTAATCCGTTGTTAACTCAACACTGGGCATACTGTAATACGTTTGTAATTGAGCCATTGAAACCAATAGAGAAATAAATTACAAATAAAGTGTTAAGCAATGTATAATTGATTAGATTCTAAATAGAACAGTCAACATCATTAAAATAATTATTTGATGAATAGTACAAAAATATTTTTTGATTATTAATTTAAATATATCACTAAAGAATATAATCTGATTAATTGTAGGATACTTTCGTTTTATGAAAATGTTTTAGGCAAACACTATTGAAATCGATTTCAGTCCCTATTATCAATACCTGTTTTCTTTCACAAATGGAGATGAATGTTGAGGCAAATAAGGGACTAATGTTTACACACTCTAGCATTGGACAGGAGTGAGCCAGGTTGAACCATCGTTGGAGAAGTCTGGTGCCACGCGACCTACTTCGTTGTTGATAGGCAGTGGTGGGCAAGAGATGCCAGTGCTACTAGCTCGCCACTCCCCCAGACCAAATGACCCTTGTGGAAGAGTGCCACCACTACTAGTGTCCCACTCTCCACTGCTGGCCACACCCCCTCACGACTGGTACTCTTTGTACTCTCGCAGAGCCAGGAGTCAGCTCACCCGACATCAACAGTGTGGACGCAATGGGCCCAGTGGCTTGGCTCAACAAGTCCAACTCGCCACACCCACCTCGGACACCATCGTCCCAGAGCAGCCGTTGGTCTCGTCGCACTACCAAACCGAAAAGCAGCTGGAACAACAGTGGTTTTGGAAAAGCAGCTCCAGTTTTAGCGTCGGCAGCCTCCTCCCACTTCTTCCGATAGAAGAAGAAGAATCGCTTGACTCGGAGGCGTCGCCTGCACGACGTCTTCCATATCAATCAATTTGCTCATCTTCTCATTTTCAGCATAGCAAGTCACCACCCCACGCCAAGCTGCACAAGGCTAGGTCAGAAAGTAGTCTCGGTGGGTATCAAATCATAGAAGATTCTGCATCACGTCCAAAATACCAGAGTGTCATCAAGAGAAGTCATAAGCGCGTGTCGGGACTTCGCTCTAAGGCTTCTTCGCTCACTTCCCTCATTCACGATTCACTGAGTCGAATGTTTCATTCGCGAACTTTCACCGCGCTCAACTCCAAGTAGATTCATTTTTTATTTTTTAAATTCGATTTTACATAGAAAATTTGCGAGACCAAACTCCAAAATACCCACATGGGACCAGTTACACTCATCATCATTTTCAATCATTTCTTAATATCCAAAGCATCTCTCTCTCTCTCTCTCTCTCTCTCTCTCTCTGGCTATCAGAACAAACCACACTTTTTAAACTCATTTTACTCAAATTTATGAATTGTTTTCTTTTAAAGTTTTATTAGATGTATCTGTAATTCGACTTTATTATATGATTATACACTTTAACTTCATATATACATTTACACACACATTTATATACACGCAAAATAACGCCTCACAAACAAATATATATTTCATATATGTTGATGTTTGTCAATGTTTATCAATACTTATAAGTTATAACAAAAATATTTTAAAATTTAATGAAGAAATATTTATGTAAAAACAATATATCACAAATAAAATATACTATAATCTATTATTCAAATGTTTCTTATTAATTATATGTTAGTTTTCAGATCTGATTTATGAATGTCAGCAAAAATTTCTACTTGCAAGTAACATGTTTAACATGTCTACTTCCAAAGAGTGGGGCGTCGCTTAGCGCAAACTGGAGCTCTAATTAACTTTCACAATGCTTTCAAACAAGAACTAACTAAAGCAGCTGTGAAGCTCTGTAGTTCTGGGCTGTTAACGTGGTTCCGGGTAAAAATTTCATAAACTTTAACGGTAAATTAGAGTTCTAATTAACTTTCACACACGGGTTTAGAACAATTTTTTTCAACGGTACCTCTAAAATCAACCGAAAGTTTAAATATGTCTAGCGCCATCTATTGATAAGATTTTAATTTAACTAGCATTTATTTATTTAGTTATAGATTCTTGATGCATGCAACACTCAAGAAACTACTAGAAGCGTTCTCAAGCTTTGGAATTGCAAAGTGGGCTTTTCTTGAGATGTGAAAATGTGGATAAAATGAATATTGTTGCCGTTCACCTAACACGAAAGCGGAAATCATACGAATAAAAATGTTACAACATTCATACTCATTTGTTCTAATTGTAACCGTCCGGCATAGATTTACTAAGGCGAAGATATGAATGTCGGGGAAAATTTCACTTTGTGTTGTCACTATATTAAATATATTTAATTTCAAAAACTGATCTTTGGATAATTTATTGTAGCACTTTTAAACTTTTAATTTGTATAAAAATTTTAAATAATGATCAAAGCAATAAAATAGAAAAATGAGAGAATTAGTCAAAAAATCGTTAACTGATGAACAAAGATGTGTTAGATGCGATCAATTCCCTGACATACATGCCATGGACTGTTTATTTAAAAATTCGACTTATTTTTTACTAAATAATTAGGGTTAATGCAATACGTTCTAATCAAGACAAATCAAATTAATACAAAATATATATGTAAGGCAAAACGAACAGAAGTTCGTATTTGTTGAATGTGGCTGATAGGCCAATGCCGGACAGGGAACGAGGAGTGCGACACGTGGGTAGTACGCGAAGCAATGCCAGTACCGGGTCGATTGGTCTGGGACCATCGACTCCGGGTGGCGAGCTCGATGTCGAGTTGATTGGACCGAGGCCTGAAGGAGCTTGCCCAGTCCGCGTTCCATACGATGCAGTGCTTTACTTGGTCTACTGCCTCGAGCACAACAAGTTTGCCATGACTAAAATCGAGCCTAACACTTACTGGCTCCCGTTTGTTCTCCGAAATGGTCAAAGTTGGATTGCTGCTTCTAAAGAAGGTTACAACTTAATTGGAATGTACGCGAAATTATCTAACTGAAAAGCATTAACAGGTCTAAATGCCATCTTTGAGCGAAAAGACGCTGACGGCACGGTGGTGAGCGGACTAAACACGTCCACCTTCAACAACATCACTATCAAGCCACTCGAATTGTTCCGAGTGCAGTGTCGTGACCCAAACCAATGGTGTCATCGTTTGGCCCAGTTTGTTACCATTCCCAAATGCTCCTCACTGTGTGCACAGTCAGTCAACTCGGTGGTCTGGATATCTGCTACTGATTTGCTTGAAAGTGACTATGAACACTTTTGGGGGCCCGAAATCAACACCTTTTACGAGTACTTCTTCACGCGTAATGTCGTTTCCCAAAGTGGCATGCAGGTGAGAGGCAAAGATTTTCCTTTTGAAAAACAAATGCTAGACACAACAACACTTGCAAGGCCAAATACTCTGAATCAACAACATAACAAAATATCTCACAAACAGCTTTGACGATTGCTCACAGCACCATGTTGACACTACAGTTTGTTCTCAAACACACGTAAGGTCAGTATGCGTTGTTGTCGAAACAAAGTGAAAGGCTGAAATCTTTCGGAGCTCGACATGCAAAAGCAATTACAAGCTTTGTGAATGTGAAGGTTTACTGTATACATTGCCACAAGTAAAAATAGCGCCAGTTAAGCATATTAGTAAAGCACATCTATTAGTGAGATCTATGACTACATTAGTTGGATTTACAAATAGCTAAACATGCTAAACATGATTATAAATTTCCATTAAGGATGAATTGATTAATTGATGACGCAGATTAATATGTAAATTATTTTGGCAGATGATAGAGAAAAGTTTTGATTGGGCTGTGTTCCAACTTACCGATCAAGGCGAGAAATCGCGATCGTCACACACCGATCTGATGACACTAGTACAAAGTCGCATTCCGGAAGGGCAACAGAATCAGGCTCGCTTTTTGTACCATCTCTACGACAATTTTCTGCATCATGCATATCCCTCGTACTATTTGAATCCTCCAAGCTGGCGTGTTTACCTTCTGAAAAGTGGATTTAAGAATCCAAACATTTGGCGACAGTTGTACAACACAGCGATAAGACGTCCCAAACGATCCAGTACAGCAGAGTACCTTGACTTTCACGATGTCGTTTATCTAATGATTGCTATGGATCCGGCTACGCCAAATGATCGAAATCGGCTGCAGTTTGTGTTCAATTTTTATAACCAGGTTAGAACAAACATTTTAAAATGAAACAAAATTACAATGCCAATCTTCTCCAGGACGGAGATGATGCTTTAAATAATTTAGAGTTAGCCGCCTTGCTAGGAGACTTGCCACAAAAGGCAAAAGCGGGTACCAAGTCAAATCAAATCAAATTTCACGATTTCTACAAAATGGTACAAGAGAATAAATTACCCGGAACAGATCAACTATTACGATTACCACGCAGTTCGGTCAGTGCCTCTAGTTTGCGACTCTCACCGGCTAAGAAACTCAATCGGGATAGTCGAGGTTCGAGTGAAAGTCGGTTCTGTTCACGGTGTAAAAAGAAATTATTTGAATATGCACAATACTGTGTTACCATTGACTATGAAGGTCACTGCGTTCAACCTACTATTATTCTCGATGGTAAGTTATATAAGAAACAATCAAACTGAATTCAAATATTTTCAAATTAAATTCAATATATTTCCTAATAAATAGTTTTTATTTTATCATTTTTCAGGAAACAATCAAACAGTACCTAAAAATAAGTTACGTGGTAAGAAATACTATCAGGCAGAGTACGTGTGGAACTCGAGTTCGTTGGGTAACACGTGTTTCGACTTTGCGCGCAACCCTGGCCTCTTCAAACAGATGATCACCGATTCAAAGACTCATAACGAGCAACTTCTCACCTACCTGAGTGAGCTGTGCGAGCACATTCGTATTCTTCTACGTCAAGAACCGAAACTGGTGAAGCGACCAGGACCTGCTTTAGTGGTTGGCGAGATAGGTGGAAACATGCAATATCTGCAGTGTCTCGATCGTCAATTGTGGACGCCACTGCCCATCATTCACGAAACATGTGTCTTTCTAGGCAACTACACCGGCAAAGGGGAAATGAGTCTGGAAACACTGACCTATATGCTAGCTCTCAAGTATCTTGCGCCAAATCAAATTGTCCTGTTGCGAGGTATCCGTGAGACTCGAGGTTACAACGAGAAGACCCTCCTGCCAGAGTGGACAACACGGTTTGGGGCGGAAGTAGCACAGCGTCTCTGGGAACTCATCAACGACACTTTTGAGCAGCTTCCTTATGCTTGTGTCATCAACGAGACCATCTTCTGTACTTCTTCAGGCATGCCCAGAGAGGCTATCAATTACAAGGTAATTTACAAGATGCTTCTAAGCAGTCAATTAGACAGTTTGTTTTTCCATTGATGCAGGTGAGCGCACTGTTTGAGAACTGCGCAGGACATGTAGAAGTAAGCAGTGCCACCTCAGCTTCAGCTACAAGCCAGCATCGTTCGGAACACTCAGTGTTCCATCAGTTCTTGGCCAACATTGCAGACCTCGAGGATGATTCTCGAATGACTACGTCAGAGAGTCGTTCGGTGAGTAGTGCACGAAGCGGTAGTCGAGCACGGTCTAGCAATAGTGGTGGAACACTCTTCCTACCTAACCCTTTGCACCCCAACGCATACATCTTCACGCAACAAGCGTGTCGAAAGTTTTTGCAGCTCAACAACTACAGTGTGATGATTCGAGCCAACGAGTGTCGACGCGAAGGCTACCGACTAACAGCAAGTAATCGATGCCTCACTTTAGCCAGCAGTCGAACAGCCGAGAGTGTCAAGAGTGATACACTTCATGTAGCTTTAATCAAACCCGAGGGTCGACTGCAAATCACCCAGCTACAGATGGATGTCAATGTACTGCAAGTAGAACAGTCCGGACTGAGTCTTGCCGCACAGTAAAGTCATCTAACAAAACTACGTAGTGATTTCCAAGTAGGGATTTAAACAAATAAAACTACTATCAACTGACTTCTTCAATTATTATATCAGATATGCTTCAATTTTTTGAGCTGAAAAAGTTAATAAATAACTTGCTTCATCACAAATAAAAAGTAATTGATATAACCAACAAGAAAGGCTTCTTAATGCTAAACTCCCCCATTAGTCTTTTCTTAATAGTGTTCAAACGTGTTGGTATTTAATCGACCATTCTATATTGAACCACTAATAATATTTTTTATTATATTAATTGACCTAAATCAAATAAATACCACAGTAGAGTGGTTATTAAAAAAGAAGATGAAGAAGAGCTAAAGAAAGGGATAGCGTGACTTAAAGGTCAAGATATTATTAAATCTAATCAAAGAAATAGAGTGAAGGGGGAGTATGCTATTAAGGACTAAGGAATCGGAGTGTGTGGCGTTCTAACCTTGCCGCCAGACGGAAAACGAAAACGAGAAGTTCGAGAGGGAGAGAGAGAGAGATAGATAGATAGAGAGGGAGAGATGTCGAAGATGTAATGCTATCATGCTATAGCCAGTCAGGCAGGTGACGACACAGCAAAGCACTTGGAGTGTTGACGCACATGTACACCTCTATAGAGACATTCCGGGAACTAGTGCGCGCGCATGACCGAGCCCGGGAGGGAGAGGTAACTTCGCCAAACTCACACTGTAGCGTGATAGAATCGCTAAATAGCGAGCTTTGCCGGCAAAACTCACGCCATATGCGTGCAGTGCGCAACACTGACATAGTCACATAGTGCACCATAACCCACAACAACATTCATATAGAGAAGAGCCACTGGCAAATATCATTGACGCATCAATCTAACCCTTCACATCTTTGTCACCATTCACACTTTACAATGTGATTTTTGTTGCCAAAACGATCTAACTCTAAGAATCGAAAGCCTCAAAACAGTGCCCAACACTAGATCAGCACCATCATCGTTCTGCTCACACACTCTTCCCGCCTAGCTCAAGTGGTAAGTTCACATACCACGTGAAAGTCACTTGGCCAATTGGCGGTGCATAATATGAACCATGTTACATGATTGAACAGAAGACAATTTGTCTACGTATACTCTTTATATTTACTGTAGTGCTTAAAGTTTTACTTACTTCACTTTTCACCAAGCCAAGCACCCAGTTTAGCTTTCACAATGCATAGATCGAACTCTGTCTACTTCTCTTCTTGCTTCACTTTTTAAAATGAAAATTCAAATAGTAAAACTGATACTTTTTTGTTAACGAGTTTTTTAAAATAGATTTGCAGTCACTGATTATCAATTAATTGTCGCGTCTAATGTTGAAATAAATTCCCTTTCTAGTAAACACAAAACAAAGCAACCAGTTCAATAACAATTATTGGATATTATATTATTATTCAAATATTCATCCAAACTATTACATAAATTAGAATTGTAGTGTAATTTATTACATTACATACACTACTACAATACATTTATAAAGAGAGAAACAACTTCCGCTATGTAAATGTAAATGTATTTTCTTTGTTATCATAACAAACTTTGAACTTTTGAACAAAAGCAAGAAATTCCTTTTAAGGAAAAAATAGAGATAGATAGAAATAGATTGGTAATAATCAAATAAGAGAATATAAAATTATGATTATAGCGATGAAGAGAGGGAAATGTCCAAGTTTTATTAAGAGAAAGGCAATGACAGGGAAATAAGAAGGAATGTCAACGAACGTTTAATATTAACCTGTTTTGGGTGTGTGTGTGTGCGTAAATGAGTAGTCATGCAACATCATTATGTGAGAGATTAATCTATAATGAATGATTTGAAATAATATTTACGGCCAAGGTTCTGCGAAATAAGACCTCTGGTACGCTCTTCAACGTTTACTGTGAGACTCTGCAAGCTCTGTCGTTATATTCCACTAATTGAATGTATTCACATCTCACATGAAACATTGTTAATGCGCGTTTCGGTTGTCACAAGCTAAAAATTTTAAAAATACAGAATTTAATAATTGACTTGATTCATGTTCATCATTCACTTTATTGCATCTTTCTGTTGCTTGTTTTTAGGAACAAAATGGCGAACTCTGAAGAGAATGTGTATCATCTCAAAGTAGCCGACTATATCGTTTTTGGTCTCATGTTGATGGTGTCAGGTAAAGTTCGAACTAATCAGCATTCGGCTTTTGAATGACCAGCAAATGATCTAAGCGCAATGCATCACTTCACTACAGTGTCCATAGGTATTTACTACAAGCTGACTGGTGGAAGGCAGAGAACCACTGCAGAGTACTTGCTAGCAGACAACTCGATGGGCGTGCTTCCGGTGGCTTTCTCGCTCATGGCCAGCTTCATTTCCGCCATCACACTGCTTGGTGTGAGCGCGGAGGTCTATACCTATGGCACACAATTTATAGTCATCAACATTTCTTACATCATCGGTACACCGATTGCTGCTTTTGTCTTCCTTCCCGTTTTCTATGAGCTCAAAGTCACAAGCATTTACCAGGTAAGACATCATTCGGTTTTTAGGTAGATTGTTGGCAGATCTGAGTTCAAGGGACATTTATTTTAAAATTATTATTAAAATAGAATATTTTAAAATTCTTAATTAACTCTTTCGCTTATCTTATCGGGACGTATGTGTCTCCCTCATTCAATTAGCTATATAAGGCTTATCTTTTACTGATAATATTTGGAATCGAAAGGGTTAAGGCGCTTTATAATTTATATAAGTCATTGTTTTTGCTATACTAATTTATTTGTTTGTGGTCAGTATCTTGAGTTACGATTCAATCGCACTTTGCGAGTGCTGGTCTCTACAGTCTTCCTCGTTCAGATGGTGTTCTACATGGCAATTGTGTTGTACGCCCCTGCCTTGGCACTGAGTGCTGTGACGGGCACTTCCAAGTGGACTTCCATCTTCTCAGTAGGAATCGTGTGCACCGTTTACTGCACCATCGGCGGCATTAAAGCCGTTCTGTGGACCGATGTCTTCCAGTCACTCCTCATGTTCCTTGCAATGGCCATTATCATTGTTAAAGGCACCATGTCAGTCGGTGGAGTTGATGTTGTTTTCCAACGAGCGTTCAACGGATCGCGCATCGAGTTGCTCAAGTAAGTAATAATGGTGTTCCCTTCAAAATAGATTATGTATTTGCATCAACTGCTAGTTTTGATCCTGATCCCACGACACGTCATACAGTGTGGAGTTTGATAATTGGTGGCCTCTTCATTTACACTTCGATCTACGGTGTGAACCAAACACAGATTCAACGATTGCTCACCGTCGAAAGTTTACGCAAATCGCAAATGTAAGTAAGGTTTGAATAAAGCAGTGTCTGATATAAATAGTATTATTGTCTACAACACAGTGCCATGTTTATCAGTTGGCCCATCACTTCGTTTATCAGCTTGACCACTGCTTTCACTGGTCTTGTGATCTATGCTACCTTCTACCGAGGTGACCCTCTTCGGTGCGGACACATCACCAAGCCTGATCAGCTGCTTCCTTATTTCACTGTGTCTCAACTATCAGAGTACCCTGGAGTTCCTGGACTCATTATTGCTGGAATTTTTAGTGGTTCTCTCTCCACCGTGTCATCATTTGTCAACTCATTGTCAGCAGTCACTCTCGAAGACTATCTCAAGCCAGTATTTGGCAAGTGGACGGGATTTAAAAAAAATGAAATTCTTATCACTAAAGCACTGGCACTGTTCTATGGAGTTCTCTGTATCGCTGGTACTTTTCTGGCCGATCGAATGGCCGGTCTACTACAGGTAGGCATTAATTGATTTACATGTAAATCAGTAAACCATTGACAACTTATTCTAGGCTTCACTAACAATCTTTGGTGTGATTGGTGGTCCCCTGTTGATGGTCTTCACCGTGGGCATGTGTTTTCGCTTTACTAACTCAACAGGAGCTATCACTGGTTTTCTCGCTAGCCTCCTGGTGGGTTTGTGGATCGGTTTCGGTAATTTGCTTTACGGCAAACGCCAAGAACCACTTTCATTATCAACCGAGTTGTGTCCGGCCAACAACCAGACTAATCTGGTACCATACTTCAAGCCAACCACTCGAGAGCACACTCCCTCTACCTTTCCACTGTACAATTTGTCCTACATGTGGTACGCAGCCATTTCATTCATGGTTGGATTAGCAGTGTCACTGTTGGTCAGTTGGTGGACGCAACGTCACCCCAAGGATCACCAAGCAGTTCCAAAAAAAGCAGTCCATGAATCACTTTTTATGCCTCTCTTGCAGAATGGACACACCATCATGGAGCAAGAGATGAGTCTTCCAGTCACTTGCACTGTTGACCGTCTTCATTCGAATGTGATTAAAGGTGAAGTTATTGCTTGATAGAGAATCATTCCATCTCTTCGTCAATCATCAACAAACATATCAATTCAATTATACCCAATTTAAAACATTCTACATTGTTTATTTCAGTTTTCCAAAATTTTTCGTTTGATTCTATCTTGTTCAATTTACTTATGTTCTTTTTGATCGAACTTTAAATTATTGTTGATAACGGATAATTATTTTTGTAACAAATAGTTTGATGTTTGATGATGATTTAAAATAAAAACGAATATCGATCATCTATCGATCGGGTTCACACCAAAAACTTATCTTAAAATGCAGTATTTTCTAAGCTTTTTAAAAATATTTGAAAAACAATTTTTTAAAAAAGAAACATATAAATTATTTGAATAATATAGCATGCATAAATAGGTCATAAGGGACAGTTATAACAAAATAAATAACAAAACTGAAATCTACAGTAACAAGTGGTCTTATAAAACGTTATAGACGTTGACTTTATCTACAGAAGAGAGTTTTGATACTATTCAAAACAATATTTATTTATACCAATCAAAATAGTAAATTTATAAAAACACAAAAAAGTTTTATAAAAATATATAGATGATCTTGCTATGAAGCAGTTAAGATAAGTTTAGGGTTTGAAAGGAAAGCTCAGGTAGAGTTGTCCGTTAGTATATCGTGCACCAGAGAGACGCTCGGGATAGAGAGAGAAGAGACGAGTCTGTGCGAATGGATGGTTTGAACAGTAACCAAATGCTGAATACTAAACGGAAGCGAATGTTTGAGATACATTAATTTAGCAAATCGGTGGCAAGCGGTTGTGGCCTGAATGGTACTTACACTCTACGAAGGTATATTGATAGTTTAAAAGCACATCCAAAATTCCTTCATCACGTGATTCTAGGCATCTTTGGGA
>WURS02043274.1:0-11189 GCA_011762765.2 Rhinocypha anisoptera | reverse complement strand
CTGTTATGTTTCGAATTTTATTCCGATTCGGTTCGAATTTTGTGCATAAATCTTCGAATTCTCTGTCAATTTGATTCAGAATTCGAACTTTTCCAATTCTCGCTCGATTTAATTCGAATTTTTTTGCATAACCCTTCAAATTAACTCGAGAGGCAGACGGCGTTTTAACGCCGTCCCTCTTGTAAAAATTGTTTATTAACCATTCTTATGCTTACCATTATATAGATTGCAATCCCGTTCTTCTTATTCCCGAAAAGTTTGAAGAAAAAAAAGTGCAGAGATAACTTGTTGATATCGGCTGCGATTCAGTCACATCAAGTTTATCCAACCAGCTCTACTGGTCACAAACCCAGTATAACCATCGCAGACGAAGCTAATTTGACATCTTGCTCGTCAAAACATAGCAAATATGGACGGAAGATTGGCGAAATCCCTGCTTGCATGTGGCGCTTGGCCACTAATCCCGTCTACATGCTCACTTGTCTCGGCTCGTGCATGGAACTAGCTATCGTTTCGGGATTTTTGATATTTTTGCCAAAGTACTTAGAGACACAGTTCTCGCTAGGCAAATCACAAGCCAATCTGTTTGCGGGAGGCATCGCTATCCCAGGGGCTTGTGTCGGCATCTTTCTCGGTGGATATATTCTCAAAAGACTTCAGCTTAGTCCTAAAGGTGCTATCCAAGTAGTCCTCTTTTTCAACATCATCTGTATGGGTTTATACACCGCTCTCTACTTTCTTGGCTGTGAAAACGTCCGCATGGCAGGCACCACTCTTCCATATGCCAACACGTATGTTTATATTAACTATGGAATCAGAGGAAAAATCTAATTTTTGAATCGATTTTCCAGTACTCGTTTTGACACATTCAACGTAAATACATTCAGTGTAAATCTAACAGCTGATTGCAACATGGGATGTCGTTGTTCTTCTAATGATCTCGAACCCGTTTGTGATCTTCGAAACAAGATTAGCTACTATTCTCCTTGTTTTGCTGGGTGCACTTCGGTGGACAACCCACGTGATGTATGGACTACCTACATTCCGGCTAACACATGGTCTAATTGTTTGATTTGTTTAGATTCAGAACTATAGCAACTGTGCTTGTTTGCCGCAAAACAACAACAACGAAGTAACTATGATACCTCTGGTTACTCCGGGTCCATGTCCTCAACTCTGCACCGCGATGGTACCTTTTATGGTGCTGCTTTTTGTCATTACTTTGGTAGTCTCCATCACTCAGATGCCAGTCGTAATGATTACGCTTCGGTATATACTTTCATATCTCTCCCTGATCACGTGGCTTAATTTGAGCTACTTTTTGCTAGGTCTGTGGAGGAAGAGGAACGATCTCTAGCCCTTGGCATGCAATTTGTTTTGTTTCGCTTGTTTGGGTACATTCCTTCACCGATTGTCTTTGGCAATGTGATCGATTCAACCTGCCTGGTTTGGAAGGACCATTGCGGACAACAGGGTGGTTTCTGTCTTCTCTACAATATCGAACAGTTTCGTCTTAGGTTCGATCATATTTTGTTAGTGTCCATTTTGTTAATTAACGTTTTGTGTGCTTGTTTTCTAGATATGTCGGTGTGTGTAGTGCACTAAAGATTGCTGCCGCAATATTATTCTTCTTCGACTTATTACTGATTTGTTATCGCGAGAAAAAAGAGTTAAAAGGCATGCAACTAAATAGTTTCTCCGCACAAGAAGTGATCTCTTCAATAATCTCTTTGGACCGTTTATCTGTGTTTGGCTGGACTGGCCCGGAGACGATTACCGAGACTGACGAAGAACAACAACCGTTAGGGCAACACTTGCAAGACTCGGACTACAACTCGGCAATGGACGAGGAGGACGAGCACTCCTCGGCCTCTTCACTGCCCGCACCCTCGGTGACGCAACAACTGATGCCACCTTCGTACGAGGCGTCTATCTCGAATCGAACTGACTCGATCCAGATCGAATTGCTCTCAGCGCCACCCAAGCCACCAGGCCACCGACACTCGGAGAGTATCGTTTAAGAGTAATTCGAGTCAATCGACATATCTAATCGCATAAACCTAAAGTTTCTTAAGTGGAAAAGTTTGCCACTCGTGCCACACCACTTCCATTATCGCGCGCATGTTTTTGTTTGGTGATTCTTGCTGTATCATCTTGAGCGACAACCTCTATCAACTGTTCACTCGGACGTGCGATATCGATGCCAAGTTTTGGATTCGCTTCACTCCTCCTCCCTTCCACTCTTTCATCTCGCTTTGTCTATCTATCGAGTTTTTTCCTGTGCACTTTCAACTGTGATAGTCTCACTGAGGCACCCAGCCCGTGGTGGTGACACTCAGTCCCGGATGGAGCTATCACTGGCTGCGCCAACCAGTGTGTAACTACCCAACTAGATGGGTGGCTCAGCGTGATTAGATACCCCACTTCGCCTCCACTCCACTGCTCTCACCACTCGCTCTAAGCAGTGCATTTTCGAGCTAAGCCCCTAGCAATTCATCCACACGCCTTGCCCCATCTACTCCACAACATTGGCTTATTTTTCCTAACTACTATATATTTTTTATATACACCCTCCACCAACTTCCTGTCCCTAGTCTATGTCCAGTTGTTTTTACCCATCATGATCATTAGTTTTCACCCTAAAACAATCTATTGAACACAATCCTAGCATTGTTTGTTGTCCCAATACGAATCATGACCGCTTTTAATTATTAATTATTTATTATAACGATATCCTTTCAAAATGCGCTTTATAATTGACAATGCCTGGCTATCCTTGACGTTCGTGTTTTGTGTGCGGCGATACTTATCACAAGAGTTGATTCATGCTACACGCAAAAAACGAAAATAACCAAAGTAAAAATTTTAAAATGTCGATGAGCATGCGACTTAGTAAGATATGTAATGGTCCCAAGTATGGGTTGACTGAGAAGAGGTGGGCAGTCGAGGCGAGAGCAGACGGCGTTCAACTGTAAATAAAAACTCATTTGCAGCACTGGTGGTTGCTCCCAAAATAGGAACAGATGGCCAGTGGTGTGCCTAGTGACTCTATGGCACCTTGGAGGAACGCGTCGCTCTTGTGCAGTGGCCATATTCTGGACCCAGTCTGTCACTCAGGTCCCTGTTCCCATGTGCTGTTTCCGTCTTGCTGACCACCCCCCAGCCATGACCCCTCAGCCTGGCCCATTTATGTTCCCGTACTCAAGATTTGTGCAAGATAAATGAGAAGGGGCAAGAGGGGAAAACACAAGTGAGACTAACTAGAAGCAAGTGGCAAGACCAATGTATTGTGCTCCGCATCCAATCTGTCTTTCAGATGCCTAACAGAAATCTAATCTGGTAGTGGTGGACATTTTTTCTACTGAAGGGCGTTTGCCGTGACATTTGGCTTCGAGAGAAGAGAAGTGCTCCCACAATGGCTATTGACCTGTGACTAGCGTATATAAACAAGGTAGAACGATACCACCTCAAATGGAACCCGCTAGATCCTGAGGTCAATGTCGTCAGAGGGCTCAATGTGACCCTAGGCCAAGTAGGAATGACCGAGCAAACGCGCTAGACAGGGTCCAGTCGACGGCCAAAGGGGAAATTAGCAGACGGGTCGAGAGACAGGTTGACCCACGTGAGACGGGCCCAGCTAGTGACGTGCTTTGATTGCTTGCTCCATTTAACTCATTCATTGTCTATTGTGTCTTACTTGCCACCTAATCGGTGTTGCCAGAGTGAAATGAACCCGTTCACAGTGCTCACAAAATATTTGAAAAGCAAGTGTCATGGGTTCAGGGCAATATTGTCCTCTTTGACCTGTCCTTGAACTTGCCCCGTGATTTATTGTGTTGCGTGCAATGTGCTTCGATCCCTATATAGCGTCTCTCTGCAAACTACTTGTACACAAGAAAAGTGTGTACGGTTATAAGTACGGTACCAGCTGCTGTCCTAGCTCGAAAGACTTCTCTCCGTCACAAATAAGAAATTTAGATTTGTTGCCGAAAGCGTTATGCAGGGGTTAACTTTGTCTCAATTTTTCACAAACTTTGCGCAAGTGCTTGGTACAAAACAAAAATTTAGGTAAGAAGAAATTAGCAAAAATGGGGCTTCGATCTGCCGAAGGCAAAACTAGGTTGTGAAAGGTGAATCGAGGCCATCTAACTAGTGCCAATCGCACGGTGTTAGCCTAAAAGATTGCTCGACAGTGAATCGAAAGGATTGAACAACACTTGTAGCATCAACCAGAAGAGTGAACTCTCCAGGAGAGTGAGAGAAAGAGCCAGTGAGTGGGCCATTTAAAACCATTGGTATGAAGGGCCCCTTCCATGCATAGAAACTTGTGGCCGTACTTGCACTAGTGCAATCGTGAAGGGTAGGGTGCACATGACATGAGGCACTTCTCCATTGTGAAGGTCTCGAGTCAACTGGAGCAAACCTGTGCACGCTAGCGTGAGGCAGTGCGAGTCCATGTCACAGTAGAGTATAGACTGAGTCATCTCGCAAGAGAAGGCCAATGTTAGTTTCAACAATTGGAATGTTTTTTCTTTCACTTAGTGCTTGAGGTATAGGGTGAGATATTCAAGCGATACAAAATTCTGCACTTGTTGAATTCCTTTCTGAACTATCTGCTCGTTTCCTTTCACTTCGTTAGGGAGCTTCAATGACCTGAATTGGTTGCCCAACACTAGTGAGAAGCATGATTAGAGTGACTCTGAGGTAAATTGAATATAATTGACTTTATTGAACAAAAATAAAAAAAGCTAACCTATTGAAAACCAGAGAAAGCACCACCCCAGTGACCTTCATCTGAAACATTAAAATGCTAATGAGTTAGTGTTGCAGAATGTTTGATAAATCACTACCTAACTACAATTAAAGTTTGAAGTGAAGTTCGGAAATTCCACTTGAAATGCCACTTAAGAATGGTCGAGCTATTCTGAAGTGAAGAAACAGATTATCGCATGCACATTCTATGAGAAAAAAAACTTGGATTAAAGTTAAATTAAGACAAACACTACCCACCTCGTTTAGGTCAAGTTCGCTTTCGACACTGAATGTTCACAATTCGTCGTGCTTCTTTTTATTCTCTAAACGTTTTGATGCACTAAAGTAGTGAGAAGAAAATCGTTCATTGTGCATGACTTAGCTGTGGCAGTGAGAGTGTCCAAACGTACCAACATAATTTTGTCAGTGTAGTGAAAACAAGCGAGAGCCCTACACTATGGAGAACGCTGTTGGCGTTATAGCCCTAGTGTTCCCGTGGCCAATGATATCATTGGCATCGATACCAGTGGGAGGTGACTTATTGTCCAGCTGTGCTACGGTGGCTACATTATTAGTGATTATGAATTAGAGTATCGGATGTAGTGAATCGGAGTGTATGTACGCCAGAAGTGGAGCCAGCAATGACAGGCAGCATTCTTGCAGCAACCACCACCAGCGTTAGACACAATGCGTCCTGTTTGTCATTGCTGTTAACGTTTAGGCCAAGGAACTTCTTTTCACGAAAGGCTCATTAATCTCGAAATCAATGATTATCCATTAAATAATTAAGGTAAGGAATTAATTTAAATTTATTAACTATTCCGTGTTATCGCATTCGGTGTGGCCTTGATTTTCCCGCAAAATTGTCTGGAACACAATTGTCTCGAACGCAAAATTAAGCAAAAATAACTAGAAATACAAGGGGAAGTTTTGTATTTTTGGAAGATGAGAGACTTGGAACACATGGCTGGTGAGTGATCGCCTCTCGGTAAGCTCTCCGGCTTGTTCGTTACCCGCGCGTGTGCTCATACTGATGCCATCGCCGCGGGTCGGTGTGCCAGTAGAGTGCTGCCAACAGATGTATTGCTTGCTAGTGTGCTTGCCTTACTAATGTTGGGTTACCGAGACGGAGGGAGAGAAACTCGTTCGATATGGTGCTGCGACCGAGTGCAGATATCCTCGCCACTGCGTCAAGCCGGTGCCGACCGACAGCCAGCCAGAAAGGCCGAAACCGTCGACATCGACAGCAGAGATGAGTAGGCCTTTTCCATCGTTTATTGGATTTTAATAGGGTTCGTAGCTTGTTCCGAGTCGATAAGTGTAATTCAAAAGTCTTTCTTTTTTTATTAAACTTAAAAACAGACCTAATCATTAGTTTAAATTACAAACTTTAAAGCACTTGGTTTAACTGCAACTTCACGATGGTTTTGTTTTGTGATGTAGACTTTCACATCTCCTGCTGCCCGCCTGTTGACCACCAACAGTGGCCACTGCGCATCGCATCTGCTCAGTGACCGTACGTCACTCGGACCGAGCTACCACCGACCGGGTCTATATTACTCGAGCTGAGCACCAGCAGCAGCACTGGTGTGCGACGCTGGTGTATAACTCGAGTCGAGACATCTTGGCCACAACTGGCAGTGCAAGCGCCCGCGTGCCACTCTCTGCTTTCTCGTCTTGCTGTCTCCATTCTCCTCACCCAACGTCCGTCTTCAACTGTGTTTGTCTCTTTCTCTCCCTCTCATTGCATATATACGACGAAGAGTGCATCAATTCAATCACTTAACTTTTGCAAAATTACAAGACAACAAGACTCTCCGAATTTAATTAGTTCTTCGTAGAGTGTTGTCATAAGGCCTGATAATTGAATTGATGCACTGCTGGGAGTAGTTGGCGAGCACAAGTCTGTCAGTGTCTGCATGTGGAGTGAAGAGAGACGAGTGCCGACGAAGTGTCTGGTGTGTCTGTCTCGCGCGTGCACGCACACGGTTTGTTGTGATCCAAGCATAGCAAGGTGCGCGCGGCGTGCGAGCTGAGCCCCAGCAGCAGCACTGGTGGCCTGCACCGATTAATCCCGGTGCTGTCCGACCAGTTACCACCATTCAAGAGACAGACAGACACACACACCGACAGTCCGACTCTCACTCTCGTTGCCGGCAATCACGACTACTAGAGTGGTCATCAGTGGCGTGCATGTTGCTCGGTTCGAGCCATCTCAACTGACGCCGCAGCTCCTATCCCACGTGTTCAACAAGACCACCAACGTGTCAATCCATCTCGAGTGCTGCCATTTTTGTGTCTACCACACCAACCAACAACCTACCTGTGTCACAGCTCAATTCTCTAGTGGTGATGAAGACTAAAATGTCATCGGAGAGTGGAAGCATGAAACAGTCCGATAAGGAAATGGGCAAAAGCTTGTCCGATCACGAAGGGCCAGATGCAATGGCGAAGCAAGCCAGTGGAGAGATCACGTTGCACATCGGCAATCGTCGCATGCTAATGGACCCTAAGAGTGACTTCTTATGTGGCCTATTTAGATGGCACCCGACTTGGCTACAGTTGTTTGCCAACAAGCATTGTTTTTTAATTCTGTTCTGTCTCACTTCTGTACTACAAGGAGTCTATTACACCTATTTTGTCAGTGTGCTCACCACCATCGAGAAGCTGTATCAGATGCCAAGCAAGACGACGGGCACCATCATGAGTTCCACCGAGATTGGTCAGATCAGTGGTGCTCTTCTGTTGACCTACTATGGCGGGCAGGGCCACCGACCTCGGTGGATCGCTACCGGCATGGTTGTCTTCGCTTGTGCCGCTCTACTCTGCTCTTCGCCTCACTATCTCTTTGGCAGTCAGCCTATTCAAGACATTGGAAGTGACCCTTCACTCAACCCCTCGTTGGCCACATTGTGCAAAATAAACAACAACAACACCGTATCTTGCAATCGTGAGTCCGAGGTGGTGATGCAACGGAGTCGCGTCACCAACTCAGTGCTCGGCATATTCTTCACCAGTCTCTTGATGATTGGCCTTGGCACCACCGCAGTTAACACACTTGGTATTCCATATATCGACGACAATGTGGCACCCAGAGATTCGCCTCTTTATTTTAGCATCACTATTGGCACACGGGTCTTTGGTCCTGTTTTCGGCTTTTTGCTCGGTTCCCTCTGCACCAGCATTCCAGTCCAGTTTCCATTTGGTATGTTGGCTTTTTTTATTTACATATTTGTGCTGATTTGCTTACTAAAACAGGCACTTCCGAGCTAACCAACAAAGACCCAAACTGGATCGGTGCTTGGGTGAGTGTTACAGATTTTGTTTGCAATGACTAACTTTTTTCTTGGTTTTACACAGTGGCTTGGACTTTTTGTGGTTGGCATCTTTCTCTCCATCACCGCCATTCCAATGATGATCTTTCCTCGGCGATTGCCAAAGCCGGATCCAAGTTCATATTGTCACCAACAGCAACAGCAAACTTTAATGGAACAAGAAAAGTTGATTGAAGAGATGAAATTGAGCGAAACCACAAACCGCGAGGTATTTGCTTTTAACGAAGTCAACTCAGAGTTCAAAAGCAAGATTCCGACCAAGAATGTGAAGAATGGCAAAGGCTCGCCTTCACTGAGTGGCTTTCCCAGTGCTCTTCGTCGGTTGCTCACCAATGACATTCTGTTATGTCGTACCGCCAGTTCAGTTCTGCACATCTTACCCATCTCTGGTCTCTATACTTTCCTGCCCAAATACCTAGAAAGTCAATTCCAGTTAACAGCTAGTGATGCCAACATGATATGTGGTCTTGCGGGTATCTTTGTCATTGGCATCGGTATCTTCGCCAGCGGCATTTTCATGAGGATATACAATCCAGGTGCACGATTTGTTGCTAAGTGGATTGCTTTCGCTGCAATCTCCTATGTCCTAGGCATGGTAGTGCTTGTCTTTCTTGGATGCCCCACTAATCAATATGCCGGAGTTACCTCATCCAACGCTGACATGTAAGCTACATTTTTTTCTCTATTGTATACCAATTATCTCTTAATCTATTTTATTGTGATTATTACAGTGCTCAAAAACTGGAATGTTCAGAAAAGTGTGATTGTCCTACTGGGCGTTTCGATCCAGTCTGCATGTCCGATGGCACTACTTACATCTCAGCCTGCATTGCAGGTTGTCAGACTCAATATAACAACGGCTCAACGGTTCGAACGTTTCCAAGTCAAGGTGCACTATCTAATGTCCAATTTTGGTTGCAGAAGTACTTCTCTAACTGTACATGTTCACACGAAGCCGAGGCCAAAGCAGGCCTCTGTCCCTTGCAGTGCAATACTCTCACGCTCTACGTGGTCATCTTTTCGATAACTATGTTGATTCACTCTACCTCGGAAGTGGGCTCAATGTTGCTCACACTGCGCTGTGTACAGCCGCAAGACAAGGCGATGGCACTGGGCTTCATCTCGTTCGCCACCAGTCTGTTCGGTGAGTTGGCGCATATATTTCTTGTTAGTCGAGTGCTAATGGGCACTTGTATCCCACAGGAAACGTGCCATGTCCTATTATCTACGGAGCTATTGTCGACTCAGCCTGTATATTTTGGGAGGAGGACTGTGGCAAGCGAGGTGCCTGTCGTCTTTACGACTCTACCCGATTTCGGCAACTCTTTCACGGACTCACCGCTTTCATCATGTTGCTCGCGTTCTGCATCGACCTGGTGGTCTGCTACAAGGCATCCGCCATCCAGTTCCACGATGAAGCCGAGTCACCCACCACAGACGATAACGACAACGAGACGCCAAGCTTGGATAAGAGCAATGGTACCGAGCCTCACTCGCAGTCCACTTGCTAGTTACACTCTATTTTCACTCTTGTTGAGCTTTGTTTTTCCTTGTTTACTTTTGTATTATATTATTTTGTTTGTATATGTTTCTTATTTTTCTTACTCCACTCGTCGTTGACTCACCAAATTCACTTGCTCATCAAACTAATCCTTGTTTTTTTGTGTAATTATATTTTTCTTTCATGAATAAATTCCTCTAATATAAACCAAAAAACTCTTAAAATGATTAGTAGGGTCGCATAGGTCAAGACGCTTGGAAAATGGCTCAAATGAGGTCAAGAAGCTATGGACATACGTCGCAGGAAGTGTATCTGTTTGTCGAAGTACTAACAGCATCATGCTCAGTATCACATTGTGGGCGACAATGCACTTGGTGACATTAAGTCTAATGGCAGCAACAGAGGCTATCGCCCGCTATCAACAGTGAATCGAAGCAATTACATAGCAACAGAAATTTGAGCACACACAATTATTACATACCTCATCAACGATTAGATTAAGCAGTAGTTCACCAAAACCAGGGCTGATTTTCTTGGCTTACTCATAGTTTTCTCATTGTTTCCTTCCATTTACGGTAGTGTTGCCTAGCGGCAAGTGAGCGATCGCTTCGGTTCCAAAGAGCTTTGGAAAAATTATGAATAAGCCTAAATCACTCCTGACCGAAACTATTCTCCACATGCCATCAGAGTCTTGAAATAAGCCTTAAACACCATTGTTTTATAATTTGAGTTTTCAAAAATGAAGACACGATAACACTTGTTGACAAGTAATAATCAAAAATACAGTGTTGCTTTAATTTGCATTCTCCAAATTAATCCAAAAATGACACAAAGAGGAAAATAGACAATGTTCAATTTATATATTGTGAGAGTCACACCGTTTTCAATAAATATAATAAATATAAATAATAATAATAATAAAATGAAACGAGTAAAAGTTGATTTGCAAATCAACTGAAAATCAAGCAGCGACATCTACTAGCAAGCAAGTTCTATTGCTTATGTTTATCACTACTAGATGGCGTTAAAGCATTAACAACGATTCATCAGTGATTAGTTGGTTCGGGTTCTAAAGCACTGTGAAAGTTAATTAAGAACTCCCGTTTGCCACTAAGCGACGTCACAGTCTATGAAAGTAAATAATCGGCAATTTTTACATGCATTTGTAAAATCAGCTCCGAAGGTCCAGACAAAGCATTAGTCCTAGGCTTAATATTAAATCGAAAATGTTCAGTCATTAAAGAAGAGAAAGTACTCTTTAAAGTGCACTATAACTCACATTGTACACTCATACACTCAATATTATAATGGAGGAGAATGCAATGCCTGAAAAAGATGGCATTTAAAGTGTCAATACAGTATTCCTCCCAATATCCGAACTAATAAATGTTGAGAATGACAAAAAACATTTAAAGAGTGATGCCAAAAAACTACGTTTTTAGCTCAGTTCAGTTAACATATTAGTTTTTTGGCAAATCTCCATTTTTTAGAATGTTTTTAGCTTGCCGTAGGCATGCTTATGCATTCAGAATTCATGTCATATTTTCTATGTCAAAATAAAACAATCTAGATCAAATCTAACATTACCAAACATTCCCAAT
>WURS02043263.1:0-11190 GCA_011762765.2 Rhinocypha anisoptera | reverse complement strand
GTGATGGGGGGGGGGGGGTGGGTCGTCCTGCCCACCCCGGATTGGGGGGGTAGGGGCGGCGGCGGTCGGCTGGGGGGGGGGGGGAGCGGTCTTCCACAATCGAAGAGGGGTTTTTACCGGGATTTTCCGTACATTCGGTGGCCCACCAAATGAACCTTGTGTTTTCGGCTTCTGCACCCAAACAAAATCTCACCGCTGGCCGTTGCTTCGGGGGCAAGGTATGAAAATTCGGTTTGATTTTTTTCTCTCTCTCGACGTGGGGTTAAAAAAAAAAAATTGAACCTTTTTTACCCTATTTAAGTTCCACCGAAAATTTTCATCGTCCAGTTTTAAGAAAGGAACTTTGCAACAAAAAGATTCTGCAAATAAAAAGGGGTTTAAAAAAAAGTAAACAGAACAAAATTTTTTATAACTTGTTCCCGTAATGAGTCATTTGCAAATAGAATTTTAAACCTGTAAAAATGTCCAATATAATATAAAATATGCCTCGATATTTTAATTTTTTCGAACCTTTTCGTGGGTACGTATATGTAAATGATTGTTTGTGTATGTATAAATATGTCTGTTTATTAATTAAAAACACATGGTAATTCCACATATAATTTTTTAACCAAGTATTTTTTTATATGTGGACTAACCAAGTGTTTTTGTTTAATAATGAATTGTTTCCACGAAGTCACGCCTGAATCCGTCAATTAAATTTGTGTGTGCATATATACCTACGTGCACACACTTATTAGGGAAGGGAGGCTCTAAAGTCAGTCTTGAAATGGATAAGTAAGCCAGTTTCCAAATGAAATATAACCAAATAAAATCCATTTTCTATGTGTAAGTCATAGGAACTATTGCTTATCCTTCGTGGATTCATCACATCCTGAAACAAATCGTTAATATTAAATAAATAAATAAATATTTAATAAAATTATTGCATCGGAGTTTGTACCAGATATAAATACTATGCACATGAATACTTCCTTTTTTAAAAAGGTTTCTAACGGTCTATCGGGTTAGCATGGTGAGTAGCACTCTCGCCCGCTAAATCAAAGGTCTTGGTTTCGAGTCCCGCCTATATGTTTTGCCCTTCCAATAGGGTTTACTATGATTTATACTAATTGTTATTAGTATGACTATTAGTTTACTATGACTTCTACTCTACGCTTTACCCTGCAAGCCGCCGCATAGGGCGTGTGGCAGGGGGTGAGCCACCACCAAACATCCACGTGCACTCCCAAATGCAAATGTTGGGAGACACATGATACACTCTCAGAATGAAGCCCCTCGCATGTAAAACAAAATAGCGGAACAACACCCACATCATGCGGGACAATGTCAGACTTCTCACTACAAACATGCATGAAAACAACTACAAACACCGTCACAATATACAAGGTCCTAATGGGAGCTCTTCCCCTTTTAAATTATCCACGTACTTTCACGCATGACTAACTCCCTTCCATTATCAGGTGATGATGCCGTGCCACGGCGAAACCCGGGTCCTGAGAATAAATATCTGATTTGTGAAATCCCAGTGTTTTCTCATCTGTTCTTTTCAAGCCCATGGAAAGAGAATCTCATGACTACAGCGTACTAAAATGAAATTATAAGACCGTTCTTGAGGCATGCCACATGCTGATAAGGATTACAGTTTCAAGCTTGACGTGGTGGCGGGAATCAGGAGGTTCATTTCGTACCTGATAACGGTTCGGTGAGTCGAAAAGGACTTGTTAGACTTTTCACTGCGAACATGCTCGAAAACAATTACGTACGCAAGGTCCAAACAGGAGCTCTTCCCCTTATAAATTTTATCTTTTTGATCGGAAGAGGTGTTGAAATCGGTAACGCCAGCTATTTGCGCTCTAGACGGAAACTTAAGAAGGAAGTGGGGTCGTAATGTACAACTGGCAAGACAAGGTGTCGTTTTTCCGTCGTCGTCGTCATTCTGAGGCAGGATACTCTCTCTCTCTCTCTCTCTCTCTCTTTCGAGAGAGCGCCCCTTGATCGTGACGAGCGTGTTCCTGTCGTCACGGCGGCGGAGATGTTTCTAATCTTGCGCGTCCGCAGTAATTGGGCCCCCACGCGCGGCCACTTTTTACGCATCGGAGTCCGGAGCCGGCCGTGTGGGCGTGTGCTTGGATTGAGATCACCCCGCGGCGCGACTTTGCGACAAGAGTCCACAAAAAAATAGCGGACTTCTTACGGAAAAGTTCCGAGATTATTACGAAATTTTGGTCGTTTTAAGTTTTTTTTTCGCGTCGTCGATGTCGAATCTGCAATTGGCTTTGCAAGAAAAAAAATCGTTTTGCGAAACAATTGGAAATCATCGGTAAAATCTTAGGGAGAAGCTTTTAGGGTAATTCAACTTTTGTTCATTTGTGAAATTTCTTAATAAAAATTGATTCCGGATTGAATTTGTTATTTAAAAAGAATGCCATTCGGCAAACGCTATAGTCAGGTGATATATGGTGGAAACGATCCATAATCAAATAAATGAGGTCAGTTTGCAATGTCCACTTTAAAAAAAAAACAAAACAGCTTCTTAATTCCCGAAATGTTTCGGTGTAATACACCATTATCGAGTGAACACAGAATCATACCATATAAATATGTATAGGAGAACAAGTTATTTTTGAGGGGGGAGAGACTGTCGGTCATTCGACTCCCAAGATCATAACGCACACAATAAACCATGTTGAAGCGTACGACTTTAACAGAATATATTAGTATTTTAAGTTTGTAATGCTTTTTTGATAAAATAAATTTTCTAAGATTTAGTAATTTCGCACATTTTTTTGCCAAATGAAAATAGATAAAAATATATATTTCCCGCATCTGCATGCTTCATACAAAAATTGGTGCACACGTTCTCTTGATGAAATCTTTCCACATAATTGAAATTAGTCCGATATATTTTATATTGATATATTTGAAATTTGATATCAATAAACGATATATATCATATCAATCAAAATAATTTTATATTTTTTAATCGTGTTTTTTTATTTGTCAGGCCGATAACTTTTAGAACTCCCCTTGTATATCATATCAAATTTCCAATGTATCGATAACAAATTTAAAATGTATCGATATAAAATATATTGGACCAATTTCAATCATGTGGGAAGATTTCAACGAGAGAACGCGTGCGCTAATCTCGTATTTGACATTTGATTTGATATATCTGACATTTGATTTGATATATTTGACATTTGATTTGATATATTCGACATTTGATTTGATATATTTGACATTTGATTTGATATATTCGACACTTGATTTGATACATTTGACATTTGATTTCACGCAAGTCCGAATGGTGTGTTGCAGCTTCTTGCATTCGCTCGATGCACTTGCTGTCAAGAGTGGCGCTCACTTTGAGAACGGATAAAATATCGAACACGTGCATGTCTGTCTTACCGCCAATGGTCGTTACCAGTTAACGAAATGTTACCGCAGGCAACGCAACATAAAAAAACTCTGCATGGTAAGTATTACAGATTCAGGCTTGTTGTAGTGCAAGGGACACATGATGAAAGAAGAGGTGGCACTTTTCCAACAAAATATTTATTTATCTATATATTTATTTGTTCATTTCACAATCTCCCACGCACACACAGTAATAAGAGGCCAATCACGGTGGACACTACAACGTATTTAATAGCAATGGCGAAACACACACACGTCCATGCCCTATGGGAGGGATTGAAAAATTCACCTAGTAGGGAAAAATTTGGTGGAAAAGGATTATCCACGTGGTAACTTTATATTTAGCTCAAAGGTCCGCGATTCGGTGATTTTGTAACACAGTGCGAGGGGGTGTGTTCCCCACCGAGGGGGTGTGTGCATAAGTGGTTGGTTGAAGGCACGCCTCCATCTCCCTTGCACTCACCCTTCCGTGGCCGTGTTTCGACCGGTGGGAGAGTAGGGTGGCCGCGGTCATTCCCCCCCTCCACCCCCCCCCCCCTTCGCGCTCTTCCCCCTCCTTCCCTGTGTTCCCCGAGGGCGAGGAGGGAAAAATATCCCCTCTCCCACTCTCCCCATTCCACCCACCGCTCTTTCTGGACGAGGATGTCTTCATCCTCTTTGTGTGCCGGAAAAGTGGTGGACGGGCACCTTGTTTCACTTGTTTCGTCCCGGGGCAGGTGATAGGAGTTAAAGGAAGGCGAGGAGCGCATCTCTGTCTTAACGAACCCGGAGATTAATCGTCTTACCGGGAATATCGGTCACTGGAGTAGATCTCGTTGTTGGAATGTTATTCTGCCTTGCCATTTTAATGTAATCTCAGAGTTCCTGATCCATCTTTCCAATTGCACTAGACTTACAATTTAATGATGATATATTGTTTTGCCACGCTGAATGTTTTTTGTAACCTCATGGAAATTGGATTTTAGTGGCCCTTACGTTACTTGTTAAACCTATTGATTTTAACGAGATCATTTTCTTCCATGGAAAACATTGTTCGAGACTGTCTGTAAACCGAGTTGAATTTGAAACAGTGAATAGTAAAAAGTCTGAAAACAGCATTTTTCTATGCATTGAAGGCTTTCTATTCTTTCAAAAATTGAAGCTATTGTCTTATATCTTTCAGGAGATAGAAAAATTGCACTGTATTTGTTAAATTCGTCTTTATACGCATACACTTTGTCGTTTTTTTTTTACTTTTCGTTTCCTTCTAAACTTTTCATCATTGTTATTATTTACTTTTCGTTTCCTTCTAAACTTTGCATCATTGTTATTATTGTGAATGTATGTCAAGGTGGTGGAAGAAGGGGTACTGTCTCGCCCAAAGAAATACCTATTATTACAGGTAACAATCTCCGAGTTTTTATATGATAATATTCAGAAATTCAATTGTATTATATACTTTAAAAATAAATTGAAATTTCTTCCTAATCACATAGGTGTTCTCTTCATTTACAGCCAAGCATTCGGGCACTAATCTGTCCTTTGCTGTCATTATATATCGCGGATAAATCTCGGCCTTAAGACTTTCTTATGGTAATATCTAAATAAAACAACTAAGCTAGGAAAGGATGACGGAATACGTGACATATCTTGTGGCTATGAAACAGTTTGGGTTTGCCGCTCGAAATTCGTTATTGCAAGTTCGAGTGCTCGTGCATATCCATTTCAAGCCTTTGGTCATTACCTTTCAAAAACAAATGAGCATTGCGCTCTCAATTGTTTTTCCTCCTCCCGTTTTTCTCCGTCTGGATATCATCTTCAGTTTTCCATTTCCAAAAGCACACTTTTTGGAAAAATGTGGATTGCTATTTGGGCTGAACTTTATCCATTCGTTTTCCGTCAAAGGAGGCGAGTTTCATTAATTCTGGGTTCTTCTGTGCGTCGAAACAGTAACGGGGCTTATGGCTTTGACTCACGAGGGTGAAGCGCGGAAAGGCAACATGCGATGCGTCACGAAATTCCCTTGAAAGGTCATGCCGCCTTGATCCGTGAATTTCTCTCCCATCCACAACGTGGGGGTTGCAAGAGCGTGCGTCGCACAGTATTTTTGAAAACTTTGAATTCAGACGAGCTCCTAACGCGTCTCTTTGAATGCGTCATTGATGCCGTGTGAAAGGTGGGTTGTCTGTCGTTGATTTTTCTTGAACGTATCCGAGTTGCACTTCTAAATTACCTTTCGCGCACACGCAGTCTGGTGAGCTCTTTGAGCCACCGTTGTGTGATATTTCGGAAATTTCGGAGAGCAGCATTCAGCAATGAGAGGGGAGTCTCAAAGAGCTCATATAGGAAATTTCAATTTTAATCCTTGAGGAATTGGGGTAAACGCTTTTACAAAATTGTTTAGATCTTTGAAAATTGGGAAATAAAATGTCAAATAACTATTTTCAGTAACAGCTTCTGTAAAAGTATATTCATTTTTCGCCGCTGCTTAATTAAATTGGTGAGACATGAAGTGTGACTCAACATGCTGTACTTTTATCATGCAGAAAATGTGAAATTGCGTCTGCTGGTTAATGATACAAAACAAATAAAAAAAAAATAACAAATAACAATGCATGATTTAAGGTATTAAACCAGTATTTGTTTTCTATTTTTTGTATATATTAAGGATTTGTGTAATGTTAATTCATCGTCATGCCTTATGATTTAAATATCAATCACTTGGACTTAAATTTAATGTCATTTTTACAAAAAACTTCACCGAATTCATTAATAGAATAACAAGTAGGAATTAGGACAACATATTTTTGTGCGATCTGAAAATTTTATTTGTAATATCTTTAAGTAAAATTCCGTTTGATTAAGTAAATAAATGCAGGGAGTGAAACTATTTTAGTTGAAATCGCTGAAATATTAATGTTTTTTAATATTTATATCAGGTTCTACTAATTCTTATTTCATGCAATACATTGCGAGAAGCGAAGGAAATTATTCTAATTTTTTCGATAGAAGATGATATTATAATGGATAATTGTATCATTTAGTACATCCTTATTAATTTTTTCAAATCTTTTTGTCCTTCTGAATAAAATGTAAGACTCCAGGTCCCAGAGAAAACGAGGTTGTTTAAAGTTTGTGTGTATATATATATAATAAATATCTGAGAAAATACGCCATAGGCGGTAAATATAATCAGGGATAGGAATTGGAACCTAAAGGAAAATGCCATGGTCATGGCATATTTTTTTCGTGAAATATACTATTCCCTTGTGTTCGTCTTATGTTTTCCTATCCTGTTTTCCCAATTCCTATCCCAGATTATATATATGTATATCACTTATAATAGGAGATTAGGAAAGGAATAGTAAACATAAAAGGGCGAACACAAAATGGGGTAAAAAAGATGGAAATTCTTAAGAGATTCTTAAGAGAAATTTTGTCCCTAGCCGCTACCCGAACCGAGATCTCCATATTTCCATATGTAAAGGGATAGAGATTCACAAATCACGAGTGCTTTATCTACTCCCTTCGTGTGTTTTTCTCGTGGTGGTCTCCGTTGGTGGGTGAGATAGAGTTCCAACGTCTGTGCGAGTATATTTTATCGGGCAGAGGACATTTAAACCCACTCGCTCGATTGCCGGGGTTTGGAATATGTTCCTTCCGTTTGGAAACGGCGTATTTCCATCTTCCTCACCAATTTGGTTAGTTCCCTTTCCTAATTTCCTATAGTTTGTTCTATAGGCGTCCCTCACTGCCTACTGAGGGCTAAATGAGCTCCCGCTTCCGTGTAAATCTATCCGTGACAAATTGTTAATTACATTCGTCTCGGGATACGGCAGAGACAGAAGGGAGTAGAAAGCGGGGGGGGAGGGGAGGGGGGGTAGTTAATAGATGCCCACGCTCCCCGACGCACGCGGAAATTGAGAAGCCCGGCTACTGTAAGGAGGACGTCCGAATGGTGGGAGGCACGGAAAGGTGCTTGGTAGGAAACGGAACACATCCCCGACCGTGTGTGTGTGCAAGCAAAGGGCGGTGAAAGACGAGAGAGAACGCGGGCGGAGGGAGGGCGAGTGGGGGGGTGGGGAGATGGAGGAAGGGATGACGGAGGGAGGGAAGACGGAAAGGATATGAGAGGAGGGAGAGTTCACGTTATTCTGGCAACGTCAAACCGCGGGGTCCGACCCAAATGTCGCAGACGAGCGCGTGGTAATTAGCGGGCGATTCTCCCTCGTCTCAAAGCAACGTCGGCTGAGTTCGGAAGCCACGACCTAGGGCTCGCGCGGATCGCGGAGTTGAAATGAGTGCGACGGATGGCGAGATAAGTAAAGAGGGTGGTGTGAAGGCGCGAGATTTTCATGAAGGAATCCATCAAATGATCGTTTGATGGGACGAGGAATAAAAATAGGTTTTGACCTTTCCGCGGATAATTTATTTACCCTGATGGAAATTTCCCCATGAATTTTCGTCACAAATAAACAAAGGGTCAATGATATCATACCCAATATCAAAACGGTATCGAAGCTAAAAGTTCATTGTAAATATTTTCTACTAAGAGAGGTATAGGATTTAAATATAGAAACGGGTGTGATTTCATTCATTTTTATATATACCAAAGTCGATTTGTCTGTATAATAGTACATTTATTGTATAGTTGATAAGTTGATACTCCATCTTCATTTATATATATAAATATATATATATATATATATAAAGCACCCTCTAAAGAGCCTGTGGCTCAGGAGGATTTAAAATAGGTCTCAAGAATTCTTTTGCTTTTGGTAAAAATTTTTGTCACGTATTGATTTAAAAAAGAAAAAAAAATGTTTTGCTGAATTATAAACAACATATTACTTTGTGGAATATCTGTATGGTATGTCTTTTTACAAAATAACTTCTTGTTTGTAGAATGCCACGTCTTTGGTAAAAAAGTGAATACTCATTGCTCAAAATTAAAACTATTCAGCTTTGTAAACTATTATCACAACTATGTGTAAAATAATATGTAATAAACTGTTACTTATTATAATATTTTTTTAAAAATATACCGACTCAATTTCCAGGCTGAGAAAAGTGTTCACTAAAGCTGTGTTCAATGACTATTATGGCAATTTTGTGAGAAACTTTTTCTTTATGACAGAAAAGGCATTTTTTAAGATAAAGCAGTGTTATTTCACTCGCGTGCAAGCATGCACAAATATCCCTGCCAGTTTGACTCACGCGGTCGAAAGCCAATCTCCTTAATTAGGCCAATAATTAGCAGAGAAATAGTTACGTTGTACCCATAATCATCATTACTACTTCAATCCGACGATTGGTTGACGGCAGCCCTCTAACCTTTCCTACCTAGTGCTAAATCTCCTACTCCTTGGTAGTTCTACTTTCTAACGTCTATTTCATTTGCCCTATGCATTTGTCTGTGTCTTCCTCTAGGGGTCTTCTCCTCTTTAATTCCTTCTATAATATTCTTCACGAATTTATTATGCCTCAGGGTGTGCACAATGGTTCGGATATGTGTACATTCGTGATTGAAACAAATCATCGAAATCCTCTCGTGTCCCATTCTCTTAGCGATCGAGAGAAAAGATCAAAGCGTTCGCCTGGTGACCATTTTTTCAGACTAACATCGATTAGTCAACAGTTAGACGTTAAGTGACGAGTTTGAAGTTTATTATTAGTTAGCTATAGAATAATAAACAATACCCATTTGTCCACTAATGTCTATTTATTAAGGTAGGACTAAAATAATATTTTTTCCATTGTGTATATTTACACATATGTAATTAAACAGAGCACGACAGTTTTCGACGATAATTTTCGAAACCCGGCGTGCCCTGTTTAATTATGTGGAAATATACAAAGTATTGAAGTTAATATTGTTTTACTATGGAATTCAACCAAGTTAAGGCCTCCTCAGTGAATTTTAAAGTAGAATTAGTTTCAACGCATCTCATTTCACTTGCTGTCACTGATGGACAAATGATTACTCATTGCTACTCCATAGCTCCGAAGGGACCCATCCTCAATTACTGATTACTACTCCACAGCTCAAAGATTTTTCCTTACCTTCGAGAATGAAAACTCATCACATAAGGAAAACTAATGAAAATTTACGGCTCAAGTTTCGTTGCATCGAAGTATATGTTTCATAAAATGAGATCATATTATTATACTCTTTCTAACGGTGTTTACCCCTGACAGCTTTAAGGAAAAATCTATGAGGGTAAAGAACTTGGTTCTCAAAATCTATTTATCCGTGGAATATTAATTCATTCGTCACATACGCAATCTCCTTCTTTCGATATTTATGAGATAATCACAACGCCATCAGTTCATCATAAATAAGTTAAAAGACAATGGGAAATATTAAAAATATAGATTTACGTAGTCATCTTTTCTTTCTTAGTTAGATTTGCGTACTCCGCGTTTTCAGCAGGGTTAGATACTGGGTTTGAACATACGAATTATGTCGGGAGAGCACCAGATCTTACTTCAACACAGATTTACTTAGCGCAAAGAAAACAAATATTACAGCTCCAAGCTATATTGTTCGTAGCCTTGTTTCGTAGCATGTAAGTTAATCTATTTTTGGAGAACTATTGGATTGTGATAAAATGCATCAAAATGCCCTGAATATATTCTATCAAATTATAAACATTACCATAGTAATATGACGCGAGTCCATGCATGAAATTTATAGCATTGCAATAGCCTTCATTGTAGAAATTACAAGGCTTGAAATTTGACATTAATGAGTAAACGCACCTGAGCGCACAAATTAACCATGCAAATGTTTCTTTGATTCATTCAATTTTTGAGGTAAAGAGAGAGAGAGAGAGAATTTAACATCTATCGGCACCTAGTGTTTGATAGCAACCCAGTGTTTGATAACGCAATCCACGCCGGAGAAGGGAGTAACTGTGGGAACGGCCCCTTCCAGCAACAGATGAGAATCCCGAGCTCCACGAGGACAAAGGTGTAAACACCGGTAAGCTATTAAAAGATTTAAAACGGATTCGACCGCCCTTAGTCGAAATACCTATCATAATATTGATGGGTGGTGCCGCATCGGCAATCAATAACCAGCACCCCGAGGGAGAAGTTTCAAACAATTGTTCCTGACGGCCTCAAATAAATGGGTTTGAAAAAACGGGTGAAACCCTCACGGGGCAGACAAAATTTATTTTTTTTTATGCGAAGAAATAGATCTGAGATTCATTCGAACGGGCACGAAACCAAGACAAACTGACGCCGCGGCCAACAATAGGCCGGGACTGGTTGGCGGCTTGGGAAAGAACTCATCTTCACTTCCGTTTATAAGTCCCACCCGAAAACTTGGTGGATGGTTGATGATTTATTATCGGTTCTATCTATAAAATATATCTCTTGTCAATATTTTATCATGCCGCGATAATTTCCGCATTTCAATGATTTTTGTGGCAACTAATATGCTTTCGAGCCCCCCTGGTAAGTTGAATGTATATATGAATACGTAAATGTGAATACAAAAATATGAAAACGTAAGAAGGCCACTTTAAAAACTAAAGGAGAGGTGTTGGTGGATATTAAGAAAAGGTGTCATTGATACAAACGATGTGACAATTCATGATTGCTGGAAGATTACTGGACCGAATAGGACGGACGCAGTAAGAAAGATATTATTAGAGTTAGGTTTGACACTAATAGAGTAAGTGAGAGTAAAAGAAGTAACTCTGCAGTTTCCACATGAAATTTTATTTCCTACGACCATGGTTTCGTAGCAAGGCTACACCATCAGGTGCATCACTTGAT
>WURS02043252.1:0-11190 GCA_011762765.2 Rhinocypha anisoptera | reverse complement strand
AAGGAGAAGAGATGTGGTGGGGGAACGTTTCAATGGGTTAGTGGATTTGAATATATTTTTTAGGTTATATATATGTGTGTGTGTGTATATATATATATATATGTGTGTGTGTGTGTGTGTGTGTATATAACACTCATACACCCCATCCTTTTCTATGCATGGGTTTGTGTAGGGGGGGTTTAAGGAAAAGGAGGGGGCTATGAGGGAGAGAAACAAAGTACGCACGCAAACAAACGGTCTGAAATACCGCTATGTCGCCTATGTATATCCCGTCTGTGTCACACAATAAAAAATATGCACATAAATGCACTCGAGTAATCCTAAATATATATTCTTATACGTTAGGCTACAAGTGATGATTCACTAAAATGTACTGTGCAGTTCACGACTATCTAAAAGGTGACGTGGAAATAGTATAGCGCCTTTGTACGGGTCTATAAATGTTCCGCGTCATCAAAGACACATTCTCAAACAACAGCCGAGGTTTCGTGAGAATCCTAAACCTTACCATCGTACTTTCCTCTGCACGCATGTAGTGGAAACAGTGTTTAATAAATCATTAAGTTTAAGGAATCACTGCTACGCAAATTTCTGCCTTTCGAAGAGTGATATAGAACTAGGGACTTTAATATATGTACATTGGCATAGGTAACAAAAGAAGGAGTGGAATTGAATGAAATTTCCAAAATTTGAAGTTATTAAAAAAAATTATTTCTTAACATATCTTTTATAGAGGAATATTTTAATTGAATCTACCGAAATAGTTATTTAATACGGATCAATAACAGGATAATCATTTGTGGAAATCAACCTCCCAGTAAACATTTACATTAAATATGAATTAGTAGATGGGAGAGGTATGTCCCGAAATGTTCATGCTCAACCGTACTCGGGAAGTTGATATTCAATATTAAAACTATGGAAAATAGGTATAAGTGGAGATTCTAAAGAATCCTGAACGATACCATTTAATATTTATATAATGATCCTCGGGAAATCATGACGAGGTCCTAACTATCGTACATTTGTCTTTATTCGCTTACGAATTCTCGATAGGTGTGAGTCGCCATTCTCAGTACAAAAGAATCAAAGCCACACCTTTCAAATGATTAAAGTTAATGAATGCTATCAAATTTTAAAAACTGATCGTCGTTTTACAGTTCACTAAATATCTAAGAAGACACTGAATTATGTTGAAAAAACAAAACAAGCAGAGAAATAAAATGACCATGAAGCCCCGGAATAAAGAAAGTTCGAGTAAACACTAATTCTATTAAAAGATCTCGTGATTTCAGACATATTTTGTAATGGAATTCTTCCCGGGTCTCCAACCGGGTGTGTGGAAAAATAAGGCTCCGACGTTTCAACAGCCGACTCGACCATCTTCATCAGGGTAACGGGTTCTGGGCCATTGAAACGTCGGAGCCTTATTCCACACTTACCCGGTTGGAGACCAGAGAAGAATTCCATTACTAATTTCATTGTTTTTATTTGGAGAGGATCAAACTCTATTCAATTTCTATTTCATGCTTGGATCAAGCGAGAGAGAATTGATTTTCTGGGAAATCAATTTTGCTAAACCCAGAGTAGAAAGGACTCGGGTTAGAGAAAGAGGAAAAGGCATGATACGGAATTAAATATTGAAACAGATAAGCAGTAAGGCATGGGAACGGAAAGGAGAATGAATAGGAAGAAAGGGAGGGGGGAGACTTCTCTCACTGCTGATACGAAGCTTACGTTTGAGATACATGTTCCCGCGGTAAACTAGATTTAGATAAGAACGGGTCCTTAGAGATAGCTGCGTTGCAGGAAAGCTTTCTGCGAAGCATCGATGAAACTGGCGAGATACCATTAAAGTAGGATGTACCATTAGTGATTCGACGTTTAACACAGCATACTTGCCCTTGTTATAAATAATAACGAAAGCATAACCTTTGTTTCATTTCCATTCCTAGAAAGATATGAGTAGTATGAGTGAGTAGCCTATACTCCGGCCAATATTAAAAGTCAGTTTGACGTTACACGGCCAGCCAATCAGATTTCATTTTGAATAGCGTTTATCCGGGTGGCCCCAGACTGTACGAGAGATAGAGAGAACGACTTAACAAATTAAAAACGAAAAGAAATAATGCGGCTTCGTTTACGTCATGAATTCTCTTAATGCGTACAAATATGACTTTGTTTTTTTCCTCGGAGTCATCAGCAGCACGCGGTTATTGATGACTAAAACATTTCGACATAGTAAATAACGGAATGACATGTTTATTTATTGCGTGGTGACGTTTATTCGACGCATTGGTCCATATTGTACAGCGATTCTGGATTTCAAAGACGAAAACTAGAAACAAATTCACTAAAGCTCCTTCGTTGCTGTAATCATTGAATAATATAACATTTCAAAGTATTAATATAACATCGGAAGCAAACCGAAAGTAAAATACCATACAATAACGATGATTGTTTTATAGTAATTAACGTATTTTCGATATCGTTGCGGCTACAATGTTGATATTGCAAACTTTTTATTGCAATGGTTAATTTTATCGCAGGGTGGTAGAATATGACTCTGACAATTACTTCTTTTCGGACATGGCGTATTCGATGTGACTGATCTTTCCCAGAAATAAAAATCCGTCATTGAGCATGGGAGAAATGACCAAGATGAGAGTTTGCAGTTGTTGTCGTGATTTCGTGTCTGAAATCGTTTAACGCAAGATACTACTCTAATATGCAATTGCCAAGCTTTGTTGAGTTATTGGACTGCGGTTTTCCTCATTCAGTGCAAATAGTTGTGCATGTGAGTTTAATCTGTGACGTAACTATTTAAATAAAAACTTTTATTTGTATGTGTGTGTTAATTATCTGTATCGCTTTAAACCATATGTCCACTAAATCCCTTAAAATAATGTAGAACACCTTACCACTGTACCAAAACGTATAATTTCAAATAGAGTACGATGCAATAATGTTTATTTCTGTCGGTTACAAAAGTAGTTAGGTATGAGATACACCTATCTGAATCTTCTGTTGAGACTTAAATTACAATTTTATTGGCCCATGCCTTTCCCACAGATTTTTTCACGTGGTCAACTGTCTTCTTCCAGGATTTTTCATTAGTGCCCTACACAGGTTCTCCCATCAATGTTTCAACATCTCCGATCTTAAATGATTTGTTATATTGTGCTACATATCCTTTCACTTGTGTCCAATTCACTAGAATGGGATTCAAATGACAGTGGCAAACTAATCACTCTATGATCTAGAGATTTTGCCAGCTAATAAATCCTGTACGTAGGGAACTGGCGTTTGTAGAATTTAACCATTTCCAATAATTCTGCTATTGCAATGTCATCTGAGATGAAAATTCCTTTACTTGTTGGCCACCCTGTTACTTCTGCCTATCCATTAAATGCAGTTGGGGGTTTAACTTTTCTGAGTGATTATATAATTTACTCACCCATGAAATAAATTCTTTATCCTCTAATTATACGCACATTAATACACCTTTAATACTTCCATTCATGCCTCCAGAATTAATACACAAAGTGCTGCAAATATAACCATTTTGTAGGTAAGCACGCACAACCTTGACCCACTCTACAACAGAGGTGCCACTGCTTTAGAGTTATGAAGTCTTTTTTCAATCTTAAATACGTATATCCCCAATCTAATGAGAATGTTAAGATTACATTAAAGTTTTTTAAATGATTGAACATACTATTTTAAATTATCATCGAAGAAACTACATTAATATCATAAGGAAGAAAGGATTTTAAAAACAGTAAGATTAATATACAAAAGTTAATAAATGCATATTTATGCTAATACTTCATTTTTCGCATCAGTTAATAATGTTATTGCCATCACAAAAGCTTTAAATGAAAAAGTTAAAATCCAGTACAAACAATACATTACTAGCTATCAAATTAATACAAAATTAGTTTTGGTCTTATCAAAATGTAGTGACTTTGGTAAAGACATGTATTTCATATCATGACCTTTCTTAGATAAAAGAGAACTTCTCTTTCCAATGTTGAGGGTGGGATAGACAAAGTGTGGCAACACCTTGACTCAGTCTTTGAAAGTTTACAAGAATTATAGTGACTCCATAAATTTATCACAAATATCTAATTGAGTAACAAAACAACTAAATAAGTACGAATAATAAGTACTAACTCGTAATGTACATGATTTCCTCTTTGTTTCCTGGCATATATATAAATGATGAGAGTATTAATAAGCATGCTATGTTATTTTTTGTGTCTATTCATACGTTTTTCATCATAAGAACTAAAATAGAAAAATTGATGCAAATGTCACATAAGATCACTGTGTTGCTTCAATATCCACACTTGGAAGTATCAATTTAAGTACGTCTTTCAATTGATGTGAAACACTTGGAAAGAAACAGCTGTAATCCAAGATGTTCCACTATGTTGGATAATAAGTTAAAAAATTATCAAAACATAACATCCGTGTTAAACCACCATACATTAAAATTGAGTGTACTATAAGGTGAATAATATTTGTATGCTATTTAAAGTATCACGTGTCATAAGTTAATGGAAAAATTTTTCATGCTTCATCATTCATACCCAGAATTTACCGTCGTAAACTACTTACTATTTAGAAATGTGTAGCCCAAGGCTTTGAAATACAACTGCATTCATACTTTTTCAAATCACCAATAAATCCATTAAAGTGCCTTGTCGTCTTAATGGCACTTACGTGGCATAAATTGTCGCATCGCAGAACGTAAAAAGCAAGGATGTTTCGAAGCAATTTGGATAAGCATCAGGGTAACTCTGCAGAGAAATTTTTATTTAAATCATTTCGGCATAGGAAAGTAAACTTCACATGAGCACGTCTTTTTCAACCAAAATAAGAAAACCACAATCCATCAACTCTTGAAGGCTAGACTATCCCAAATGAATTTCACATCATGCAACATAAAATGTTTATAAACAGGGAGTCACGATAACAACGGATAAGAAAAACACCACCATATTGTACGTAATATCTTCCAGCCGAATGTTGCACTTATAATTCTTCGTGTTTACGGGAAGTTTTGTTAAATACACGATATATCCGAAGAGCAGCGTCTTAGTGAAATATTTACACCCCGATGAATGAATTGTTACAATGAAAAGTATACAATATCAACATTGCAGCGGGAATGACTTCGCGAATAAGTTAAATATATTTATATATAGTTTCGTCTTATCTCCTGTCTGTTGAAGGTGGTTCAGCAGCCACCGAAAATTCAAAAAACTAAAAACTAGTGAGTTTATTTATATTTTTGTGACAAACATCCTCTCATGTGTGTGAACCGACTTCGTTATACATATATATATTTATTTATTTATTTATATATCAATAACATTGTCATTGCATGCCCAATGAACTTACACTACTTACATTATCGTTCCAATTCGTCCAAATGTGACTTTCGATGATAGATTACTACAATGACAAGGGAGTTTTGATACATTTGTTGATGTTTTGCGGAACTATTTCCAACATCACTGTCCATCACGAACAGTACGTATTAATGTGTCGAAAGAAAGTAATCGCGGTATAAAAATACATGCCATTACGTTGTTTACTATGTAAAATGCTCTGTCAAGTCATGACGGGGTACCTCGTATGACTTCAACGAAAAACAAAGTCATGTTTCACATATTCGGAAGTACACCTGATGTAAACAAACCCACCATATTTGTTTATTTAGCTATCTCTCTCGCTCTTGGAATGTCGCGGCAATATAAGAGGATCGCTGATTGGTCGGCGATTTGAACTGTCAGAGATATATATCTTGGCCGGACTATAAATGTGTATACACCTAAATCATGGGTTGATCGCTTATTTCATAAGGTGTAACTAACACAAATACTATTATGTGTACATAATCAAAGGCTGCATAATTATTTAGAAACATGTAATATTGAATTTCCTTCATTCATATATTCCCATTAGGGTTTCTTTTGTGACTAATGGTGACTTCGAGCCAAAATCAAGTTCCCGCTATATTGAGTAATTCAAAGGCCTAATTGGTTGTAAGTTATCGGAAATCGAGATCGATGGGACGTCATTTCCTTCACAGGAAATAGCTCAGTAACCGAATAACGTATCTCCAGCCAGATAGGAAATTAGGGGAATATCATTTTTTTTAATCGAGATGAAAAAGGTCAAGGATGTTAATCTTGTTATATACAAGGACATATAATTATCATTATCAGTATAAATTAGGTTACTGTTGATCAACGCAGATGAAGAATAATATAAATAAAGCAGCAAAATAAAGTACAGGTGGTCCTCGATTAACGGCTTAATGGCGCGGAGGGTCGACCGGATAATCCGGCTTTTAATCCGGTTAAACAGGGAGAAAAATTTCACTGTCCGCCTTAGAGTAAACGACACGAAAAATATATTATTTTGGAAAAAAACACTAAATATTGAAGACTTGTTTATCCACTTATCTAATATTGGTACTCCGATGTGAAGCTTATCTTACATAATTTTGATAAAAATCGTAATCATTAAGCTAACAATCTCCAATCATTATCCCTATGATCAACTCTGCACTTTATAACAACGAAATTCATTGATTCCCTACATAAAAGAGTAGAATTAAGGACTCGATTTTTTTTAAATGTTGATTTTGTAAACACGTGATTGTATATTTGAAACACAATCGTAATTCAATGTAACACATCATTACTTTCACGACATCCACATTTAAACAGAGGTACTACATTACTTTTCCACAGATTTCTCTTGGTACGTCGCGTTTCGCCGTATCACGGCATTATCACTTGATGACGCCGTAATATGGTGATATGCTCCCTCACGATATGACAAATACGTTCAGTTTTGCTGGAAGCATAAGTTAAAGGGACTCAGGAATACCAGTCGGTTAAAGCGAGAACCGGCTGATCGAGGGTCGGTTAAGCGAGGTTTTGCTCACTAGTTCACTTTACGAACTCCTCACTATTTCTTCATACAATCGCCCGATAATTAAGAAAACATTTTTTGCGACCTTACACTAATTCACGACGATGGAAATCCGCCACCTGGCTCATGGAGCCGTGGGGTACACAAGAACAGCTAGCTGTCTGGACCTGATCATTGTTGGCAAATCCCGGATGTTCTTTCATCTTGTGGAACATATAATATGCGCAAGGTTCCAGGTAGAGAGTGGGGATTGGATGTGACTGCAAACCAAAGAATCTGTAGTGTGCGCGCTGCTTTTTGAGGCCCTGCTTGGTCGTGAAAGAGGACAATGTCCTTGCTTAACTTTCCACGCCTTTTGATTTTAACATCTTAGTGTTAAGGCCTTGGTTTTTCCAAGTATGAATCAACATTAGTAGTTGTTCCCGAATAAATTTGTTGTACAAAAATTGCTCCTTAGAATTAGAAGAAGATTCACGACTCACGTCTTCCACCCCCTGTGTCAATTCTGTAGTGGTCGCCTTAGCTGTTCTTGCCTTTCCTCATCGGTCAAGTTAATGCCGCCTTCTTCCAACTTCTGAGCCCACTTCACCACGGACGCGACGTGTCCCATGAACTTCCAATAGTTAACGATGAATTTACGAATATGTGAGACGTCTCACAACAAAAAAATGTACTGTTTCGGGTACTTCAACTTTCAATTAAGTTCATAACTGATGTATCATTTTGTTTTCAGACTATTCAGCAATGATCGTTGCTACTCGAACGAAAACTTCACCGGAGGAAATCACTGGTCTCATCTCTTTTTTTTGTAATCGTAGCTTCTCTCCACAATGTGCAACATTTGGAGGGACTATGCCACTTAAATTTTGTTGATCCTCTTGTGTGTGCATGTATATGTGCACATGCATGCATGTAGAAAACAGTCTGCGTAATTCTGGTGATCGAGTCTTGTGAGATATAAGAGTGTAACCAAAAATATCTAATAGAACTCATCATGACCTGTGAATAATTAATGAGCAATCGCATTCAAAACTTACGATAAGTTGGTATGTAATATAATATATTTTCACAGCGAGCATAATTCTTATTTCTCGTACTCCACGTTCACTCTTGAGTCATATAATGGATAAAAACTTCACAAAGAGTCATTTAATAATTTTGAACAAGAACGTTCTGTTCGCAAACTTAAAGACAAAAACGGTCACGGCCGATAATCGACCCAATAACTTCATCACAAAAGTGTCCCTAAGAGTTTAACTTGCTCTTAATTGAACAAAAGCGAAGACCTTACAAAAGGAAGTTTTCATCTTTTCGGGGACGGATTTGCGAAATAATAATAGCCGAAACTTCACAAAGGGAGATGCCTGACAAAGTCTCCCTGTAGCCGATGGATAATACTCCAAGCGCAATAATAGCTGGCTCCAAAGATCAACAAGAAGCCTCATTCATTAAAGTACTCACGGCGAGATAAACGGTGCATAACTCCATGACAACTAAGTAAATTTCCTCGTAGATATACTCCTTCTTTAATTGGCTCCAAAATGCATAACCAAGTTTCCCTTCAAGGGTAATTTTCGCAGTCCAGAGAGATGAATCGCGAAACAACTCCCATATATTTGACAGGAAAAAATTTAAAATAGCAAAACTCCGGGTAAATGAATAAATAATCCATCATTTCCTGTTCTCCAGACGAAAAAAATATTTGCTTAAAAGGAGTGAGATAATAAAACGAGTCTATTATTCCGGGTAAAGACCGACCCTGAAATAAACCTCGTCCAGCACAAATGGAATTAGTGCCCCGGAGGAGAAGGCCTTACAAATGGCCACAACCGGAATACCTTCAAAACCTTTTCCTCCTGCTCCGTTTAACAATGAGTGACATAACAAGTAATTTTCTACCGCGGGAAACAGAAAAAAATATGCGTCCCCCGTCGACTGCAAGGGGCGAGAAGGAATGAATTTCTTAAGAAGGAACGACGGACCTTTAAGGAGGAAGTCATCGCTCGAAAGCCTCCACCCATTCCACAATCTCTACACTTATTAGCTTCATCCTTAACTTTGATTAATCCCAACAAAAGGGAGGAGCAATTAAATGAGATGGAAGGGGTGGGGTGCGCTCGCCGTCACGATTACAGAAAAGAAACGAAATCGAGTAATAACGGAGGGGTTGGTCGTTCCGACCCACGGAGCGAGAGAGACCCAGGGCGCCCACTTTGGCGGGTCCCGAGGAAAACAAATAAAGGAAGCCGGGTGCGCATCAGAAACGCTTGACCCCATTTTAACCCCATGGAAAACCCCGGACAAAAGACCGACGAAATGGGCTAATCTGGCCGGAATTATGGACAGGAGTCGGTCAGGAGGGACGCCGGCCGCGGAGGTGTGTCGGGAATTGGGGGGAGGTGAAATGGTGAGATAGAGATGGTCTTATAGGCACCGGGGGCAGAGAGAGGGAAATGTGAATAAAGGACAAAACGGAATGGAAGAGACATGGGAGATCACTGCGATTACTGCCCAGCATGGACGGGAAAGTTACTATAAGAAAATGTTACATAAACTGTACTTTGACTAAAATCTTATATAACGTTAATCAATAACATATATACCTACATTGAAATCCGTTTGCAAGTGCTTAGCTGCTTGGATTAAAGTATTTTCTTCGTAGGAAAAATAATCGTCCGTATTTCTTATGAATTACATAGGACCGCCACATTTTTTTCTATAAGGTTCTCTCCTTTCAAAATGATGTTGTAGTGCAGGTGCGACAAACGAATGTCTCACGGTTATTATATACAGAGATTTTCGATTTTTTTTGTTTTCCACAAATAACCTAAAAAGTTAAATTCCAACAATTTCTGGACCTTGCATCGAAATTTTGAATTTTCTTGCTTAAACATTGATAGAATTTCCGTATAGGTAAAAAATTACTATAACCAGTAAAACCTCATCTGAATCAGATGAAATGGAAAAGGTTTTTGGGAAAAATGTTGCCGTTAACATTCATATTTCAGTGACCTATGAAAAGATATAAAAAGTAAGAAGGGAAAAAACAAAAAGAAATAATTTTTTTCAAATCGAGTCGTAATTATGCGTCAACCTTATATTTGTAAATTTATGGCCAAAAACATCCAGCAGGCCAACCGAAATTATTCAAAACCATAATTTTTTTCCTCGATTCATGCCCCAAGAGGCCAATAGAACGAGATCACTGGGAGTAGCATTTTTTTTTCTTTCTATATCAAAAATCCTTTGTTCGAGCACAATGCTTGAAGTTAAAGATTGTTCATATAGAAAGAAAAAAGAGCTCGAAATGCAAGAAAAAAATGTATGTCAACCACAGCTGTGCCTGTCCACTCCATAAGAGAATTTTACATTTTTAGAAATTAAAGTTAATTGGAGAAAGATTTTCCACGTCAGGAGATGGCGGGATGTGATTACAGAGAAATTCCGGAACCTGTTATCGCTTGCCTCTCGCCAATGAGGTTGTCCTCATCACCCTGACGGAAACCTACTCTGCATATTTCGTGGAAACGAGTTTAAAGCACACTCCCTCCCCCCCCTCTCAACAAGCACCCACTCGTTTAAATCTCGGGAGATAAAAATAATTTATAAGCTCCCGGTTCCACAAAGCTTTTTGCCTCGCCAAGGTTACTTAGGTCATGGTTTGCCACGAGTGAATTTTAATTTCATGGCGTACACCATTAAGCATTTCACGAATGTGCAAGCTTTATATATAAATATAACTTGTCAAAGCTTACGACGCATTTCATTAGAATCTCCTTCAGTGACGGCGACGGTCGGAGGCCGGCAGAGGCAGAGAAGGTGGAAGGTGTGCACAAGGAAGATGTAACGGAGGTGTATAGCGTGGAAAGGAAGACGGGGAGGGAGAGCGGGAGAATCAAGAGGGAGGGAATCAGGGGGTGGCCAAAGCGTTTTGGGGAACTAAAGGGTTTATACGCTGCGGTGTTTGATTGTTGTCCTTCATCCCTCCGCCCTGCCGTTGTTGAGAGAGGAATGATGTTTGGTGGCGGCGGTGTGTTCAGCGGCGGTTTGCCATCGCTTTCCGGAGGTTTAGATGCCGTGGGAGGGGGAATTTTCCTGGGAGTGGGGAGGAGGTTATATGGGCGGCGACGTAGGGAGGAAGACAGAGGGAGTCGAGGGCAGCATGGCGGGGGGGGGGGGGGGGGGGGGGAGGGGAGGGGGGGGGGGGGGGGGGGGGGGGGGGGGGGGGGGGGGGGT
>WURS02043241.1:0-11190 GCA_011762765.2 Rhinocypha anisoptera | reverse complement strand
GGGGGGGGGGGGGGGGGGGGGGGGGGGGAGGGGGGGGGGGGGGGGGGGGGGGGGGGGGGGGGGGGGGGGGGGGGGGTGTTTGAATGTGCAAAGGAATATAAGGGTATAAGTCGGAACGTAAGCAATCTTGTGCTGAATAATAAATTATCCCTGCTGTACGGAGGATGAAACTATAGGAAGAAAGGCGGCGTGCCTGCGTGGAGGATTACGGCGGGGGACGAGGGGAGGTGGGGGATCCAAATTCTTTGTGAGGATCTCGCGGGAGAAGAAAGAAACTGGAAATGAGAGGGAGAGGCATTGAGCAGAGCGGAGTCGAGGAGCAAAAGGCGGTCGTCCGTATTCGGGGGTAGAATGAAATGGAGGGATTCGATAGGGATCCTCCTCTCTAGAAAGGCCATGCACCATAGACTCGACATTAGAGATGGGTTCCAGGGTGGGTGTAGATATAACCAAAAGAATTTAGGATAGAGGGGAACTAACGGGAACCCTGCGCGGGTCGAAATGCCGGTGGAGGAGTCACAGAAGGATATATCTGGCTGTAGAAAGAGCAGTCGACCGAAATTCGAACCGTGAGGATTGATGGGCTCGACTCTCTCTTGTGACTGTGGAAGGTACTTCATTCTCTTCATTTATGTTTCAGGATACTTTTGATATATTCATGAGCCGAGTGAATTATTGAGGGTATTCCCAGTTGAGTAAATGTGTAATCCTTTTTTAGGTCGAGAACCTTCGTATCGATAATTCCGTGGGGAATTAAACCTCAAATGGAATCGATGATGTAGCTTTGATTTCAAATAAATATTGGATCCGTACAAAGCGGATGTTTTTTATTTACATTCCCTGAGTAAATTTTCTTAAAAATTTTATATCATCTGACAAATCCATTGTCTATCTGACGTCTTAACCATTTCATATTTTTTTGTTTCCTATTTATTTGATTTTTTAAGTGCTTAGCGATTTACACAAAACTATTGGGTCATTGACGTGGTGGTGATTAAACATATATTTAGATGCAACTGTCATGCTGTATTAATATTGTTGATCATTATTTATTAATCGATGGCACTGATTTCCGAAGATACTTTTGAACAAATTTAGGCGATTTTCCTTGAAGTTACATGTTATAACAAGAATAATCAAAGTAAGTTACAATCCAACCCATTAATGCAGTAAGCCGTTGAATATTTTGCTTCTTAATAGTTGGTACTCAACAGTTTTGGAGTGTACCAGCTAGGTTATTTTTTCAATTCAATTGGACTAACTAGTATTTACACCAATATGTAAGTCCTCGACTGTAAAATAAATTGAATCAGGTTAAAATGTTTTTCACTGGAATTAAATTAGACTGAGATCTGATGATTTATGTCTACAAAAAAGAGTTGTTAGCACTTCGCCTAAAATTCCTTAGGGTAATAGTTTATTTTATTTCTGTACATTATTTTATATCTGATTTATTAAATTATCGTCTTATTGGCTGTCAAGTTTTAGTCAAAGCACAAAGTCAAGTCGAGCACTTAGTCAAAGCAATGACTAATTTTTCTCATATCAGCATACGTAGTAATTATCTACCATTGTCAAAATTATGATCTGAAAGGAATATTTGTAAACACTTAAATGTGCGAGTAAGGTTAATTAAGAGAAAATGATATTGTTTTTCTTTTATTATATCATTTTCACAGCTTCTGAGACACATGAATCATTGAAAAGTTTTCAAAGTATGATATTTTTAAAAATGTTTATTTTAGTGGAATATTAATACCGACTTTGAATAGGTACTAATACATACAATGTATTCACCTTTCAATGATACTCGATACATTGCATATCTTTATTACATATAGTACAGCAATCTAGCATAGCGTAGAACGCATACTAAATCAAAATTCGATATCAGAATTAAATCCTATTCAACAAAGAAAAATTGGTACTCGTGGTTTTGGGCGGAAAGGGATTGGACCATACTTTTAGGAGAGAATCAGGGCAAGAATATAGGTCGACCGAAAGTGTATTGGATGAGGAGAAAAAATGGTCGGCTGAATATGGGAGGGAAAATTTTTTCTATACGGACCAGCAAGGATGAGACAATGAGAGAGGAGATGGGTTGGAGAAGAGGGATAAAAATGATGGGAGAAGCAATTTTGAGAAAAGAGGAGATAGGGGATATATAAACATAAATTGCCTGCAATCACCTACATGTCTCCTTAAAGGAGTTCTGTCATATATTACGAGTATCAAGAAAAAAACACTTCCGCGTATTGTTTTTACAAAGCTCGACCCAATAATGAATCTCCAGAAAATAAACACGAAACACTACAACCTATATCTTTGGCTTTTCAATTTGTCGTGATTTTAATACCAATCTGACTACATTATTTATCCGATATTGAAAAACAAGGAAATTATGCATATCGTGTTCTTTCACGACTCTTGTTGCCACTCGGATTAATCTGGCTGATAGCGAACTCACCAGCTAACCCAAAAGACACCGGTTCGAGTCCCATCTCGAATACGGGTGTTGTTATAGTCCATTGGATTTTCTATCGTCATCATGTGCTAAATATAATATAACCGTCGATGCAACATAAATACAAAAATACTGCTATCTCTACATTTTTCCCAATCACGTATTCGATATTCGTTGACGGGGCATTAAATGGCCTGATTTACGTTCTGCTGAAGAATATATTTTGCGTCCACCGTTTCAAAACACATAAGCGTACTTCAGAGATTTATCTCACTCACAGAATCATACTTCTCGGAGTTTGATATTTAGGTTTTACCTCCCGAAGGTATATAATTCTATTATAGATATCAAGGAGCCCTTGTACCTATTTACAGTTATGTAACTGATTGGCAGAATTATTCTTTCTAGCCTTAGACCTTTATCATTGAAAGCTATGATGAGCTCTTTGGTTGAATGTAAACTTGAAATTATTTTAAAAGTAAGCGTCGAATTGCTTCTTTATGTTTAAAATCTGTAAATCCAGTGAGGTAATTCGATAAATTAGTGATGGTGAGATGGTGGGCGAGCAGTCACTGCAACGTCTGGTGGGAAAGAAAGGGATTATAGTTGGCCGGTGCGTCTTGGTTCCAGTCCCAGGGAGTTAGAGGGGCTAAGATGTTAGGGAATCTTCATCCCCGAGCTAGGAAGTGTGTAGTATTCTATGGGATGTAGGTGCTTCGGAGTTGATCCGGCAATGTCTCTTTACCGTGAACGGATGCTGGTAGGGCCTAGCGTTTTCCTGAAGGGAATATCCAAGCCAAGTGATATGCTGCGGCGAGCTAAAGTTTTTGGGTGGCTTAGCTGGAGTAGAGACTTTTAGACTAGGATAGGAGCAAAGGAATTTTTTTTTAAAAGCCTAAAATTATCTTTCAATATTGTAGAAATACTAAATATTTTCTTATAAATAACATCAATCTCACAATCTTCCTTTAGATATGCTTCAATACTAGCGTGAGTGAGTAATGTAACAATGTGTGAGTAATTTCTGTTAAAAATTTTGCGACCTAAATTCTAGGAAAAAACGAGTTTCGGGCAGAACGCGACTAAAAGAAATGCAACTTTGCAGAGTAAAAATTACGAGTTCAGTTTTATCAGGATGCCAATTTTTGTTGAAAATCAAGTTTATGAATAGTATTGTAAGCTACGAAATAATCGACACAATATATTCTGAACCTGACGGAAATATTTGGCTAAATTTCATTCCAGAATATTAAAAGAAATGTTTTCACAATGATTTTTTCAAAGTGAAATTGAGAGTCGAACAATACATAGTTTAACCCAATTTTCCTGGTGATGTGCATTTAGATTAACATTTTTCATTAATATAACCACTGTATTGTACTTCACGGTGGGAATGAGGGTCAGGGTGAGACTATTCATGGATACTACAATAGAATTTCGGTTCTTATCGTTAACTTGATGAACGCAGCTTATGCTGCTTGGCAGAGTCATATCATCATTATCTCTCGTGTGAAATACTATCGAAATTTTGAATTAAGTTAAGAGCACCGATGAACCATTATTCCTGTTTCATTTTCAATGTTACGTATTTTCAATGTGTTATTAATCCCGAATGACTGCGCACTTCAATATGCGTCTCGTTAGTCAATTCATTTATACAAAGCTTCTTAATGGTGTTCTGTATCGTTTTCCAGGATACTTTTAACTGAGTGTGATCAATAAAACGTAAAATATTTATTGAAAACCCGGTAATGTAACGAAATATATTTTGTCTCAGAATTGATGAGATCATAACTTACCTTCATGTATTTGACTTGATTGTATATTTATCCTCGATTTCTAACATTTCCTAATTCTTCTAACGGTGAAATGCTTACTTCTGATAAGGGATTTTCCACCATTGTCGACATTTATTTTGTTTTTCGGTCCTTTGAGGGATGAAATACTTATCCTTTTGCCCGATGTCTAGTACATTTTCTCATTTAGTTTAGAATGAAGGTAGAAGTGACTTAACATGAACGCAAGATGATTACCATCGTTCTTGTTTAAGATTTTTTTAAATAATTAAACTATTACTGATTAAAAGCATAGATTTTATCTCCTATTCATTCGATTTGGTTGCATTAGTTGTTTTCAATGGTTGCATTCGATACATTGGATCCCATTTTTTTCAAGTAAAGTACACTACTATACTTCCACCGGTTAAGTTTAACTGTAGATTTTAGGGAAAAAAAACATTGACTTCTGCTTCATGTAAAATTAATTTACCGGCAGAGGGATCTCACTTGAGATTGATACCAGTAATTAGACCAATTTTTAGATGTAACAAAAAAAGGAATAATTGACTTATATTTAGACACAGGTATTGCTAAGAAATTTTCAATTTACGAGGAAAATATTTGGCCTTATAGAATCGTTTTACGGCTCTATAAAAATTAAATGCTAATATAAATACCAGTAAGGTTACAAATACAGTTAATTCGTATAACTTTTATGATCTGTATGGTTTACAACCAGAACTATGGATGAAAGAATGCAGATGAGAACCGAATATTCGACGTTTCTCGTTAGATGGCATTGTGACTTCAGGACGGAAGGATACACGGAGACCTTGCTGAAAAATTATTTTCCGTTAATCTGACATCAAGAAGGATGAAACCCAGAGGGAGTATGCGAAACGTAAAATTAAATCCAATGACTCCCATGACGGCAAAGAAAAATGAAAATAAATTTGGATCTAGCGTGGATAGGAGAAATATGCTGGTATGGAACCTTTCTTCCGCCAGCGGGTGAGCATAATATCCTTGGGGCTGATCATCAAGGGAAAAATACGAGGTTCGTGTATTGTGGAGAGTTAGGCACCAGGATCTCCACCAATGGTGCGGACAGGATACAATAAGCGGCGGAGGATAGGAGAAGGCAGGGAAGAAGTAATATTAGGAGGAGAAGGGGTGGAGGAGGCTTAAAGGGAGAGACCGAGAGAGATAAGCAACACTCAGAAGAAGGGAAGGAGTTGCACTTTTCCGACGCAGTGGATGTTCCCTTATGAAGGGAGAGAAGGGAGAGGGTAGCTTGCCAAATGGGAGACGGAGAAGGCGCCAACAATGCGAGGATTTGAGCCGTGAAATGTTGAAAGTTGAGCATCGCTCAACGATGTAAGTTGAACGCCGAAAGTGTTTAAAGGAAGAGGTACGACATGTAATGTCCCAGCATCGTATTTCTTCCCTCCTCCTTCGATCAGAGTTACGGCACATAATCTTTGCTAGGTGCTGTCAAATCTTTAACCTCCATTCCATGCCCTCAATTTTACCGAAAAGCTTTTTGTCATCATTTCCCTCTCTCTCTAATACAACTTCGGCATTGTAACCCCTACGGTTATTTACCCAGGATTAACTGATCCTTAAACTGAAGAAAAGCATATTATATTGTAAATTGGGTCAACACTGTACAAAAATGAATAGCTAATGATGAATGCTAGAAAGCTAAATCAATAGCTAGGTACTCAGATACTTACGAAAAATAGACATTATTGGAGGGATTAGGTTCGGAATCACTCGTCGAGCAGAGGTTGAAGTACAGGCTAAATTTGTTATGTAGGTTTCAGGAAGAAGTCAAAAATATATTACAAGCCCCGTCATTCTTCGGTAGATCAGATCACGAACATAAATTCAGGGAGATTGACTATTAAATAGAAAGATATAAAATGTCATTTTTTCCACGCACAAGTAGAGACCAAAATAAATACGAACACAAGCTCTGAGATAATAGTTAGGCTTGCTAGTGTATTATATATATATATTTTTTTTTTCTTCCATGTTTAAAAAAAATATAAATGTTAATTGATTTTGTTATCGCATGGCATGCATTTTCTTTTGTAATTGAAATATTTACATGTAAGTAGTTTCTCTGAATGAGTATTATATCTAATATATGCATGTTGGAATGCATGCCTAGTGGTGGCTCACTCATCCCGTCACACGCCCTTGCGGCTCTTTCAGGGTATTTCTTAAACTTAGACGTAGACGAGACATTAGACTTGAAGAATTTGACATTGGTGAGCCCAACTTGGTGTAGGAACCTGAATACATCACTCATAATTGGATAATTGCTTTGGCAGCTGAAAACCTTCACTAAAAGAATCCTATTGCGCTGGTTCGAAGTGAATTACGTATTATCTGCAATCTACTTGCGACAGATAAAGATCTTGTGACTTCCAGTTAATACTTATGGTCGTGTGCCATTGGTACTTACCTTGTCGGCTGTAGGAGAGGAAAGAATCAAGAACGGAATTGAACGACCTTAGCGGAGTTGTTTTTTTGGGTTTACCCTATCGTTTTCTCTTTTCCTCTCTTTCGACAACGCAATTGGCGAAACAAATAAAGCCACAAAGTCGGAAATGCGAAGCGCCCAAAGGAAAGATTCGGTTCCCCCGGTCCCTTTACGTCCACCCTCATTTTAGGAAGCAGTGATGTCATCATAAAAATATCCAACATAACCTTTTAAGTGCATGGGGATGATCGATCGACGTATATTTCACGACATTTCACCATTTTAATTCTCTCCACAAAATCTCGCGGACGGTACCGGAATAATCGATGCCTCTTCTCGAATTCCATTTTCTTCGAGTTATGTCGCCACAGATCTGTTTGGTAAATCCATAGTTCCGACTGAACTCAAATCGTGGCGTCGCAATCGCTCAGTAAAAAGGGCGCCACGTTTACGACGAATTTATATAGCCCTGATGCTGTAGATAGGCATCGAGCACATCGAGATATATGAGAGCGGCAGGAAGGCCCAGAGTAGAGAGGAGGTGGTAGGCGGAAAGGGAAAAGGGTTCTTCGGAGACGGTATAAAAAAAAGCCAGGAGGGGGAGCCACCCCCGACGTAGTGGCGACAGTGAGGAGGAGAGAAAGAGGGATGAGAAAGTGGGGGAGGTCGGAGGAAATGCATCGGGAGACAAGAGAAGGGAAGTCGCGAGAGCGACTTCTCGAAAAGAGGAGAAAGAAATTTGGCAGAGTGGGGAGGGGGCGGGGGAGCGGCAGGGCAGAAGCATCAGGGAGATGTGAAGAATTCGCTCGCTTCCTGGTTTCGTTCGCCTCCTCGGAAGGGGGGAATGAGTGAGAGAGAGTGGAGAAGACCCAACGACGTGGGCATGGGACGAAGAGTATGTGCGAGAGAGAGAGAGGAGTTCCGCCCCTAAGTGGAAAGTAAGAACTCGCCTCGAGTGGTACGGACGGCGAGGGCGGAAGAAGAAGGGGTGGATAGACGGGAATGGATTAGGTGAGCGTGCCGCCTCGAGAAGGAGTGAGAGGTCCCATTCAGACATTGTTCTAGAAGCCGCTTCGAGGGAGTACGACAGGAGAATGTCACGGTACCGACCAGCTCAAAGTAAAATTGATCGCGTGGTCCTTTGACTTAACGTAGAATGAGGTGGATCATTGTAATCATCAGTGGTTACTTCCGTTTGGCATGAGTGAAAGTGCCTAATGCTTTCCACCACATTGTAATACGTATTATACGTGCCGAAGGACGAATTCCGAAAACGGATTGCTAAAGTGTACTGTACTTAATACAATGTTTAAATGTACATACCATCTCGCCGTGGATCTATTTTCATTTCAATGCGGAATTATAGTTATTCTCTTGATGTTCACATGAAACTAAGGTGTTTTTTCAGTAGAATAAGTTTTGTCAGTGCACTCCTAGTGATAAGTCTCTCCTTTATTAAGTTTTATATTTAAATTACTCTAGTTTCATGGTAATCTTAATATAAATACGGATTTACCGTTTACCTTATTTAATTTATAACAAATTTTGCTAATGCAAATTTCACTGAGAGTACTAGAGATTGATCGGGAAAATAAAGAACCTGTATATTCACTTCTTCCGGGGTTTCTTCCGCGTCTGTCCATGTTGTGGGTACTTCTTCTAGCTTCTTCAGGTCACTTCGGACCTGAAGAAGCTAGCTGCAACCCTGGAGAAACTGTTGTCCCCACAGCATGGACAGACGCGGAAGAAACCCCGGAAGAAGAGAATCTGCTAACCTAAGACACCGCGGAAACCTCAACCAAGAAATAAAGAAACTCTTCAAAAAAATTCTTAGTATTTGTCCGTTATTCTTATGAAAACTATTTTGCAGTCTTCATCTTTTTCCCTTTGTCGTCAACATGGTATACGAGTATCACAATATATCGTAATCACAAAAAAGATTTTTATCAAACGTTCAAGTTCTATATTCGATCTTTTTATTACATCACTGCGGTTTTGTCACCTGCTTCCCATAATAACTCTCGGCCATTCCCTGCAGTTCTCATTTTGTTGGTTCCCTATATTTTTTTTCTCATTAACCTGACTTACATCAAGTTAACCTACTTCAGATTTGTCTTCAACAGTCTCTCTCCGCACACTATTCGTCGGTACACTCCAATTCTGTTATTTGCTGGCCATTTCTTTCCATCAGTCGTATGTAAAACCATATTTCATTTGTTTCTGATCTTTTCTCTTTGGATTCTGCCGTCCATATTTCAGAACCGGAGAAGAGCGCTACTATGTCTATCTCACAAAATATGGTCTCCTGAGATTTCGACAGATATTTATGCATCTCAAAAGACTCATGAACTACAAAAAAGTTTTAGACCGTTGAGATATACTCTACGAGTTGAATGCTGGTCCAAAGCTCAGCTCGCACGGCCCAGAAGTGGGAATTATAAATTACGGCCGTGCGAAGGGGTTTCGTATTCAATTAGATATGCCACTGAGTTATGAGGTAAAATTTCGAAGGTATCGCTGAACGCCAGTGGTTTGTTTCCCGTTTCACTGCGCCACGTAGGTATTTCGAAGGTAAATGGATCCATGTAGAAGCGTTACGTGCGTACGCATTGAGGGCGTGGCGTCACGGGATTAAAAGAATTAAAAAAATAGTTCCACCCCTTCGATCCCACTCCCTATCTCCCACACTCTCTTTCTCTTTCCCTCCCTCTCTCTCTTTCTCTCTCCTTCACTCACTCTCTCTCTCTCTCTCTTTCCCACGACGAGGTCAATACTCGTGGAAGATTCCCGCACACGCCGCCCCTCCTTCTCCTCCCCACCACCCTTCATCTCTGGCCTCCTTCCTCCTTCGCTGCGTTCTCGTCTTCCCCTAATTCGTCTTTGTAATGCGCGTGAAGTTGTACGAGGTAGGAGACAAATGAAACGCTCTCTTACACAAGTAGTTGCGAGTCATACTGCAAACATTAGGCAATTTGGCATTGACAAATTCTTAGGGGGAGTAACTTAGAGTTTCCATTAAGGTTAAAAAATAAGAAAGAAATACCTAGAAAAAGGAACGTGAAGATGAAACAATCAATAGATAACCTGAACAGTATATTATTGTCCAAAAACATGAAAAAAGATATACAAAATATCAAACTTTTACCATGGGTATACCTCTCTATAGAGAAGTATTAGTAGCTTTATTTTTTATAGGGTGCGATGCGGTAAATATGGGTTGTGGTCATCTAGCATCTCTTCAAATTGTATAAAAACACACTCTTCGAAAAACACAGCACCCATTCCCTAGGCTGGACTCGAAGACGCGACCTTTTGAGCTAGCCGGCGACCGCACTACCCTCAGGCTAACCCGGCAGGCGCAGCGAAGAAACTTGGGAAACGACACAGATGGATAAAAATATACTGGAGAAATATACTATAGTCTTTTCTCTTATAGTCTTTGTTACAGTAACTGCGCGTTTTAAAATTAAGGTATGTGAATGAATCAGTCAAATACTATTAAGGTTCGAAAATCTCTAAAATGTGTGGTTTGCATCATTACTAATGAAGTACTATCTGTGTTTGATCATCTCATTATCATAATTTTCTATTTTATTATTTCCCGTCAATACTCCGAGGAAAATTCCTATCTTACTGACATGTTATACCTCTTCGGATTCGGTTAATTTTTCTTTGATAGACTTCTCTTCACCAGGCATAAGTGATAGTAGTACCCCATGAATGAAATTGGAAAGTGTTTTCAACTGAACAAAATTTTTGCTTAGAGAAAAATAAATATTTACAGTGTGCAGCGTTTAAAAATAAAACTATTCTCGAAAAGGTTTCTGGTACTATATATTTTACTGTCAATTTTTCCGCCAATTGGTGTCACACGTCGTTGTAATCAACCGTCTCCTGGCACTTCATCCGGGGTATTCCGTTTTGCTATCAGCCCAGGAAAACCATCGATAGGCGTCCAGCCCATGCTATTTTTTTTACGAAAAATGCGAATTTGGTTTTATTCTTCATCTTAAATTATTTTTTCCCAAGAACCGTTCATTTCCTAACATCGGTTACCCTTCGCTCGACTTAATTCCAACTTTTTCGCGCTAATTGCTCCTTTTCCAGCTTCTCTCTGCCCACTCTTTGTCACCTTAATGTGTGTGCCCTCCACTTCACCGAATATTTCTCTTCGTCCTACTTCTCCAGGACATTCAGTCCCTTTCCCTTCGATTTCGCCAAACATCTACTTCATTGTCTCCCCCGGCAGTTCCTCCACTTCCCCTTTCCCGTCTCTCTTCTTTTTTTAATCCCGACACTCTTTGTTCGTCCCATCTCCTCCCCTGACAATTTGCATTCCCATTGACCTTATTCCATCTATGCGCCGACTCAAGAATTCAAATTTGTTTTCGAACGGAGAGGAATAGAGGGGGTGGGGGGGGGGGGCGGCCGGAGAGGAAACGGGAGGGGAATAGGAG
>WURS02043230.1:0-11190 GCA_011762765.2 Rhinocypha anisoptera | reverse complement strand
TAATCTACCCTTGATATCCATAGAACTTCTTCCATCCCATGTAATTCTGCTTCCCAGGTAGGTGAAGGATTCCACTTTTTCTAATTTCTCTCCTTGTAGCTCGACGTCTGCACTCAGCTTCTCTCTTCCGCATGCTAGTATTTTAGTCTTCATTCTATTTATTCTCATTTTGTACTCATTCAGTACTTTTTCCATTCATCTACATCTACATAATACCCTGCAAGCCGCCACAAGGGCGTGTTGCAGGGGGTGAGCCACCACCATTGTGTCCAAGGTAGTCTGTAGGTCTTCACGTTTCTCTGCTATGACTGCTAGGTCGTCCGCGAAACGTAACATGTAAATTTCTTCTCCGTTCACTTTGATACCTCTGAAGCTCTTTTCTTCTATATCCTTTATTGCTTCTTCTAGGTATACGTTGAACAACCCTGGTGAGAGGTTACACCTTTGCCTAACTCCTTTACTTATTTTTTCTTCTATTATTCCTCCATTTTTCATTTTCATTATGGTGACTTGATTCTGGTAGAGTTGAAATATTACTCTTCTTTCGTTGTAATCAATGCCTATTTTATCCAACAACTTGAATATCCATGTTATCAAATACCTTTTATAAGTCCACGAATGCTACATATAGTGGTTTGTTTACGTATCTCATTCTTTCTACCAATATTCTCAGGCTCAGTACTGCCTCTCTAGTTCCCCTATTCTTTCTAAATCCGAAATATCATGCTATAAGGGAATAAATTATAACGGGTAGAAAAGTTCACTGTTTTGGGAAGAATTTCATAGAGGGAAATATAGGTAGTATCATGGATATCAGACGAAGAATTGCATTAGCAAAAGAGGCCTTTGCGAAAATGAAAGAGTTGAAGAGAGGGACCCTAAATAAAGATTTGAAGAAAAGATAAGTGAAAACCCTAATATGGAGCGTGACACTATATGGATCCCAAAGCTGGTCCATGAGGAAGGATGATGAGCATAGATTGGAGGCTTTTAAGATGTGGGTCTAGTGACGGATGGAGATGGTGAAGTGGACAGAGAGGGAAATGAATGAAGTTTTTAGAATGGTAGGGGAGGAGAGGCGTTTGCTATGAGAGAACCAAAGAAGACAGGAAAGGTGGATGGAAGGTGTACTACTCAGTGGCAATGGTTTGTTGAAGGTTGTAATACAGGGTATAATGTTGGGTAAGCGGGGTAGGGGTAGGAAGAGAATAGAGATTTTGGGCAGAATGATAGGGGGTAGGAAGTATGCAGATTTGAAGAGGGATTAAAGTTAAATGTAAATTCCAACCTAAGTTAAAACTAATCAAAAACCTACCTTAACCGGTAGATTACCCTTCATCATCACTATTTCCCCGCAAGCCACCGCTTGAGCCTGTGGCAGGGGATGGGTGGCCACCGTACATGAACTTTCACACGCAATTGTTAGAAATTAATCGCATACAAAAGTAAACTAATTGCATGCAAAAAATTATCCATATCATGCGGGAACGATGTCAAATTACATATATACAACATTCATGCAAAATAAATACAAAATATATACTCTACCATTCCTAACTGACCCTATGAACATGTTTATTTTGATCTCTAATCGTCCGAGGGAAAAATTAAATTTTTAAATCTATCTGTTCTACAATCTATCTCCCTGATTTTACGTGCGTGATGTGATCTGCCGTAGTATGATATGGGGTTTGAAATATGTCTTTGACGTCTTCATTGACGTAATCTGCCTTAAAAATCACGCAATAAATTTAATCTATACTTTTGTCTCGCGACCAACGAGTGACTCCCAACCTAACTCCTCCAATGACCCGGTTACACTGATAAGTTTATCATAACAGCCTTTCACTGATTTAGCTGGTCTACGTTGTATCTCCCTGATTTTGCTTACGTGATATGATCTTCCGTATTTTTTGTGTTATTTCAATACTAGTTTTGGCTATTAGGCTCTTCAGAATGGTATACTAGGATGGGAATGGAAGGGTAAGGAGGAAGTTTAGGCTCATAAGAGCCTCTAAAAATATGTTTCAATTAGTGAAACTACGGGATTTTCAATATGGCTTTTAAATATTCATTGAGGTAATTTTCCTTAAATTTACACAATACATTTCACAAGTATTCCAATTCAGCAGCATTACTTTTTACCTCAACCTGCAGATTAGAGATTATTAGTATCAGTATAGGGATGAACAAAGAAATTCCTCCGGTATACACGTATCCGTGGCCTCCCTCGGTACAACTCCTCATGTCTCCAGCTCTCGCACCTCCCCCCGGCATGCCTGAATACGTTCTTTCTCGAGTACAATGCCCTTCCGTAATTCGTTTCTGTGGGGTTGGGGGGGGGACTCGCCTAGGGAAATGTCCGCGGGTCAGGAGTTCAAGGCGGATCGAGGGCTAGTCGCTGAGCTACGTATTTCCGCCTTCGATAGGCAGAAGACGGTCGGGTGCTATGAATGACTGAATCCGCTCTGCATCGAGGGGAAGGTTCTCAATCAGGAATGATGTCATCACGAATTTGATTATTTCAGGTATCACTTCTTGAAAGCTCCTAATTTCCACATTAGACAGGGAACGACGTACATTTTCACGAATTTTAGTAATGCCACATGCCTTTCGACGTGTTACGGCATCGTCAGATACTGCCTTACGGCGATACATATCACGAAGTTTACCTGACGATAGCCTATCACGGTGAAATTCGTAGAACTCTTACTAAATCTGTGGATAAGCTCGTTGTTCTATGTCTATCATTGATGACGATATGAGCTTATTAATTATGACCATAAGTAAGTAGTTTCTCTCAATGTGAATTATATATAGTATCTGCATGTGGAAATTCATCCCTGGTGATGACTCAATCACCCCCTGCCACACGCCCTTGCGGCGGCTTATATAGGGTATTACGTAGACTTAGACCATATTAGTTTGAGTACTCAAGGAAATCAGTATAAAAACATATTACTTGTGTTTTTAATGCGCAAAATTGGAGATGAAACGGCATTTGCTGTTGGAAAAAAATGTGTATGCCGTTAAAATTGTGTCTGAATAAAATGGAAATCTCATGGAACATTTAAGGAAATACGTGAAGAAAAGGTTCATGGAAACACTTATGGATCGTAGCTTTATATGGATAAGAAACCTGGCCAATGAGGAAGTATGATGAGCATTGGAGGCTTCTGGGATGTGGGTTTGGCGAAGGATAGAGAAGTTGAAGTTGATGGAGAGAGGAACGATGATGAAGTAGAGCTAAAAAGGTGGGGAGGGAAAGAAACAAGGGGAGCAGAGGCGATTGGTGCGTGAAATGGAAAGAAAGGCAGGAATAGCTGATGGAAGGGCGTACTCAAGAGGCTCAAGGGGTTGCTGAAGGTTGTGATGGAGAGAAGAATGTTGGGGAAGCGAGATAGTGATAAGAAAACAGAAAACCGATTTCAGATAGAATTATTGCAGGTAGGAAACATCAAAAGGTACTTACCATTGAAAACAAATTTAATTTAAACCTTTATGGTGTTCTCTAAATGAACGGGGTGCAGTTCTTTCCTGTTTTCGTGATTGAATTCGTAATTACAAACCTTTTTTTTTAACCCGGTTGCTCATCATCATGATCAGTCGATACGCGAAGACTCGGGAAACGAATTCCTCCCATGAACGGTGACCTTCTGAAGGACTTGAGCACGATTTATAGTTCACGGAATTAATTCGAAGTGCGTCCGTTGAATAATCACGTTTTACCAGGCCTGATGGAACGGGAATAAGGAACGCAAGATGAATTTGCAATTTTCTGCTTCGAAAAGGATTTTGTATTGTATGAAGCGCTTTCTCACTCACTGAGTCATCTTCTGGGACTTGCACCCAAGAGTAATCTGGTAAGTCGAAGCCGGTCGTCTTGCAGTAAAAAAATTTTTCTCTGAAAAAATCTTTTCTTTTCTTCAGTGCATATACCACTCGACCCTAATGAATGTACAAATTCTTCTTGAGATCTAAGCGAAAAATGAACAAGGGTCTTCCAACAATAAATGCAAATCAATACGAGCCGCGTCAATGTTTAGAGAGTGAATCAGAACACTTTTTATTCTATTTATTTTCAGTGGATGGGGAGGCCGGGTTATCCGGGGAATAGAGGTGTCATGGTCACGGGTTCGAGACCATGACACCCATGCCCTGCGGGTCCCAGAGCATGGGTGTTGTGTTTGTCCAGAAGGGTTTTTCCATGATTTGTAGAGGTGCGAAATGACCGTAGCCGTCGAAGCACCCTACAAAACATAAATACTAACACTTATTTTCAATGCATGCACCAGCTCAGACTCAGTTGTAGAGGTTTAATTTCCACAGTTACCATATTCACGCTTCTTAGCGACATTGTCCAGGGAAAATAATTTTCACCGCTTAGGTGGTGTCGAATTAATTATTATTAAGCGATAACAATTTTGGCGCGTACGTGATGAATGTGAAAAAAAGACCTTGCTTCCCGGCATTGACAAGAGATAAAATATTCATAATCTTCGGCTCTCTCTCTCTCTCTCTCTCCTTCGATGAAGGTAAACTGCGTGAGATCTTGCGGACTTGATTCAGATGAAGTTTACGACACTGGCCTAAATTTACGTGCGTACTGGAAATTTAAATCCAACTTATACCCTGGAATGCCTTGATTTTTAATTTCATTTTATGCAAATGCCAACTGGAAATAATTACTACGTCAAGGCTTTGGGTTTATTTTATATGTAATACTTCATAAATATTCACATATCCAAGTTTAGTTTCCATGAAGACATTTTAAGAGAGCCTTAATTTGAAACAATATTATATCAAAAATATTGAATGGTTTTTGCGATCGTAGCAGGCGTCACTTGGTAGAACTCTTTCATGATGATAATAGGTGCAACAAAAAAACGGAACTTTTTTTTGAATGGCAAATTTTTTTCTTGTACTGTCATCTGAATGATTTTTAATGCTAATATGTGAATTGGTCAGGCAGTGGTGGGTCTGGGATCATGTCCCGGTAACACTTCTGGACACCTGCAGCTGGAGTCATTTTCTGGACACCAGAGAGCTTCCCGGGAAATCGAAATCTTCCATAAAGGGAAAGGAACTACCCCTCCATCTCTTAAATTACACATTACACCAGACTACGAAGTACCCTCCAGGCCGCCGCAAGGGCGTGTGGCAGGGGGTGATTACACACCAAATATGCATTCTTACAAGGACACGGGCGTAAATAATTAGGGATAGGCCAACCCATATAATTAAAAATATTCAATTCTTAGATCATGAAGGATTAATTGTAAAAAGTTAGTGCGTAGGCTTTCGCGGAGTATGGAAGATGAAGCCTGCATGTCTTTCTGGTTTCCACCGCGTGGTATGTTATCTCTCGACAACCGTATCCCCCGCTTTCTCGCAGGTGTCTTCAGGTCGAAGCCCTGCGATGACTTCGACCTGAAGATGCCTGCGAGAATGAGGGAGAAACGGTTGTCGAGTGATAACATAACCGGAAACCCGGAATCAGCCTTCATTATTAATTTTAACAATTATTGGAAGGTGTAATCCGAATTCAAGGGTACCTCTACAATCCGTCTCTGTTCTCTTCTCTAACCACACTAGGAAAAATGACATTATCAAACTATCCGTTCGAAAGTCTTTTTCCCTGATGATTCTTATATCTGTGCCCTGATCTACCGTAGTAAGAAGGCTTCTGCAACACAATATGTAACATCTTCCCGGAGATTACCCTGATTTGTAAATTTTCACACGGCTTAGTGCTGGGTGATCTCCATCCTCACCGAACAAAAAACAACCTCATGGTTTTAATACAGTATTGTTGTGGGGATTAATCGGCGGCGTACTTTGTTAGACGCGGATCCGTGAAAAAAAAAGGATTATTCGATTCAAGTGACGATGTCATAGCGTAAGTTCCGTCGCAATTTCTCTATAATCGAATCACAAATGAATGGAATTGTTTTTGAAATAATCTTAATTAATGTCAAAATTACGATTTGGTATGTTCCCTTCGGATGGTTACATGGATTTGCTTCTCATATGAAGTTACATTCATGCGATGATGAACATCGCGTACGTATGTACGTAAACAGTTAGATACTCGTAAAATATAGATTGATGCGGTTGCGAAAGCATTTCACGTTATTGATACTTCTTCGAGAACATCCAATTTGTAGCGAGACGCACGCTGAGCTGAGATTATGTACTTACCTTTGGGAACACTCGGAAGTATCAATGTGATTAATTACGTTTGATTATTGTAGTATGACCTTTCTAAGTAGCGTGTGGTGCATGCGATTCTGGCAGCGGGACAGAGAATCCTGTCTTGAGAAGCTCTCTCGGCCGGCCTGATAAATAAATACATTCATAAATATATCTTCCCGAGGACGACCACTAGGCGGAATCGTCTTGAGACGATGAGTGGGAGGAAGAGGGGGTTCGCGAAAGCGCCTTTCACTGTTTCGCTCCTCCGATTATTGTCATTATTTTTATTACAACGCGAGGTCGCTTCGATCGGGCCACTTTTTACACTTTATTTATCTCCCTCTGTAAACTCTTGTCTCGTGACTGGTTTCGACTGCACTCTCCAAAAGATCTTCTTCCATCAACCGTCCTGTATTCATCTAGAAGAATAAAGAAAGAAAATTTATTGCTCCATGGAAACATTACACGCTCTCCGTACAGTGGATTAAAGCCAGTCTGGGGCATTAGGTGACTCCAAAGTCCACCTGCCTGAAGGTGGGGACAAAAAAACGATACTGGTGACTGCTAATATAAATTACAGTTACATTAAATTTAACTTTACATAAATTACATTAAACACAGTAAAATATTTATATTATATAAAGGGCGGAGTACAAGTAACTCACGAAAAAAAGTTACCTTTTCTCTGTTTAAAAACCATAATTTGACAGTAATAAAAAATTAATTAAATTTTTTAATTGCTTTAATACTACTGGGTAAAATATTTACAACTACATAATACCCTGCATTAACCCTGCGGCGGCTGCCAACCATTAATTGTAGTACCCTAATTGGTGGATTACCTGCCCGGTAATTCTAGACCCAGGTTTAAAATTTCAAGCGGGTCACATGAATTTCAATTCGTCTACCTAAGCCGATTTAAGCCTTGAGCTTACACGGACCAAATTTAATTTATTCCCGGCTGGTTTTCTACAAAGTACTTCCGAGTTATTTCCCGCAATTCATCCATTTTGAAATTATAATAGTTTTGTCGCTCTCATAATAGCTGGACCTCTTCCCCCATTGTAAACATGAAATGAATCCGCGACTAGTAGAGATTCAGATGAATATTTCCATGAGCACAACGGGTTTAATAACTAATGCCAGGTGATCGGAATAACAGAAAACATCTTGCATTCACTAAAAGTGATAGAATGAGAAGAAAAAGCCAGAAAGTGTAAGAAGTCGGAATTATAATATCGCTGGCTTAATAACAAAAAATTTGAAATAACAACAATGTAAAAAAATTAATTATTTCTTGCTCTTTTATAAAACAATGTTGTACAGATTTTACTGCACAAACATCTTTGTAAACGGTGGAGTATTTCGCCAGTAAAATCCTGGAAGGAAGCTCGAAATTATTCTTCAATGCATTCCGACGAGATATTTTTCTCTCATTTTGCTGATATCTAAGCTGTATCTCAGACAGTAGGTATCACACAGATCAACAAACGCCTTATCATACACTCGATATATTTGGGCTGACCTACGTGAAAATTCATGCTCTCAGGAGAATGAAAGTCGTGGTGATCAAGTGCAAGTAGCTCAAGTACTGTTCATGATGCCGATACTAATCGCACAGCGAGAATAAAAATCTGCGGAATATTACTTGGAGCTATTAAATTTTCATTTTCATGGGAAAAACCTTCTCGTTACAAAAATATTGAAGTACTATTCCAGAAAAGGATGTTGAAGGGCAGCGATGAATGATAGAACCTTGGGTTTGTGACGTAGGATGATAGAAAAAGAACTCGACCACTGGACTGAATGACGGCGCGTGGGAAGTTGAATATGAGCGGAGAAAAACGAAGGGGGAGAGTTAAACGAGGAGGGAAAGTCCTCAATTTCCTCACATCACAAGAGAAACCTACTTCAGCTAATCATCTTCACGACTGGCCTTTCAATCACTGTTCATGAAACTTCCGAATTTGGTTTTTACTCCGCGAGGTTTAGAGAGTGGTGGTGGAGGGGTAGCAAGCTGAACTACGGGACCGAGGGTCGCCGGGGATTCAAAAATGATCGGCCCGGCATCATCTGCCGCAGCCGAGGGCGAAATACAAATTCACGGAAACGCCCTCGGCACCGCTCTGCGGAAGGCGATGGGAAACCACCACATTAATTAATCTCCCAAAAAATTTCCATCCTTGACTGTAGTGAACCATTCTCCGGATTGAAGTACCAATGGTGATGAAGTTTAGAGGCCAACAGTGCCCAAATTTACCAAATTCTTTTTTTAAATTAGTTTTCACACGCGAGAGATAATCAGTATACCTGTTGTGCATTTGACGGAGAGTGGACAAGAAGGCGGTTTGGTTTCTGCATCGCAAGAGGTAAAGTCTTCTCTGACAACCTTCTTGAGGGAATAATAGGCGGTTCTGGGAGGCAACTTTCATTTAAAAGTCAAGATGTCACTCTTAACGGAGAGGGGGGGCGGGGGGGAGGGCGCAATAGTCAGACTGTTTCTGGGAAGCGCGTGACGTGAACCAAACTAATGTCATTCATCGATCCCAAGGTTTAACATTGCGCTGGAAAATCAGAGAAACGCTCGTCATTTAGCGTGTGACGTCCACGCGTTCGCGGAGTTGCAAACGGAAGAAGAGAGGTTTCCCGGATTCTTATGACGCCCATGATCTTCGAGAAGGACTGACAAGGTCACAGCAGATCGTGGAACGTCTCGGATTCGAGCCGCTCGATCAAGTTATCCTCGAGTCCAAGGCTGAACCTTCTAGATACTGGACCTTTGCAAGCTTGTACAATGTGACTAAGGCGTCCGAGTAACGTTCACTGATAACCCCCTTTGAATGAATTGAAGCGGAACCATGATTCAGGGTTCGAATAGCATGGAAAGAGGTATTCCTAATATAGAAGCATTTTGAGCCTTAATTAATTTTTCTGAAATAATATCGTAATTTTGATGAAAGAGGGTCGAAATTGGAGTTAACTTAAGGGGGTATATTTTAATTTTCCGTTAAAATTTTCCGTTACTTGAATGGGGAGGCCTTCCATGAATTCCCTAGGCCCGCGAAATTCACCGACATCTCGTGATGGTAGAGATTAATGTCATCTTTTGGAAATATAGGTATGTGAGATGACAGAATATTGATGAATGATTTTTTACTGTCAAACAATTTATTTATTGTTTAGTAGTGGCATCGATATTTCGGCGTTTATGGGTGCTCCCACAATAAAGGCCATTTTGCACCGTCCGGAAAGAGAAATAATATGTACTTATATACATAAATCAGTATTTGGGCCTTTAAGAACTTCATGAACAAATAGGAACCGGAATTTTCCATGATTTATTAATTCTCTTTTAAGAATAATAAAACGTCAGGATCAAAACCTATGATAGTCTCTACATAGATGGCGTCCAACAGTATACTTGAGACGGATTGTCTGTTGTCTGTGGGACTCCGTCGGGAAGTGTTTCACCGGTCAGAGGCGAGGTGAAATTTCCTCCTCATGGAGGAGTTGCGAGCGGGGTCCAGTGCCCTGTCCTCAGGCGTGAAATGACAACGTCCTCCTCCCTCCCGCCTCTCTCTCTTGACGGCCTACCAATGAAACCACGGATTTCGCAGCGCGTAGTGTGTTGTTGACCAAGGTCCGCCATCTTTTACTCCACTCCTTCGAGGCTATGTTTCGCAATGTGACCTCGAGGTCTCCGCGGATACCACCGTCCCAAATCACCTTCCTTCTTTTCGCGGTGTATTGTTCCTTCGTCTCCTCACTTACTCCGCGATTCCCACATGTCCAGGAATATATAAAAATTATACATTATTTCCCATTCCGCAATTCCTGCGTAATAACTATGCGCTACGCTAGAATAATAAATGTCATTTAAATTTTAGTTAGCTTAATTCTTAATGTGTAAACCTCATAGCGCAGAGAAAATAAAAATTTAGATTTCTCAGCTCAGATTAAAATCTGCGAAATTAGATTTTTTACAAATTGACTATCCGTTAATCATACTTTAACCCAGAGAGGGAAGACTTTATATGCACGTAGATATGAAACTGACATCTTAAATACGAAGTTCACTACGTAATATTCACAGTTCAATCCGAAGATTGGTTGGCCACAGCTCTCAATCCTTCATCAATAGTCTCCTTCCTTCCAACATCCCCCCCTTGGACGTCTCGGGTATTTTCTCTCGGGAGCCTCCCTTTCCGTATCCATTTCCGACATCTACGTACACCCTTCAGGAGCTTAATTTCCTCCAGTGTATGAGAAAAAGGCAGAATATGACGAAACTAGAGCGCATATTTTATTTTCGGTCATTTCGCGGTGATACACGTACGCACCCACGCAACTGCGCAACGCACCCAAAATCGGAGGGGAGTACTTTGAAGAGGACAGTGACGTGTAGCTCGTAAATAAAGTATATTTTGTTTTATGACATCAGTCTACGTATTTTTTGAACAGCCCTCGTATGTAGAAAAGAGGGAACTTCAGGACATTGAAGGTTGGAAATCCAGTCGATACCTGTCCTTGGAGATTTTTCACCTTCTAAGATCTCTTAGGGTCATTTATTGAATTACATATTCCATTTAGAACTATTTATTATTAAGTTAACTACTATATAATTTACTACTCATAGATTAAATAAGTAAATAAATTAAATGAGTCTACATAAGTAAAAGAATTTAGCGGAAGGAATATTGGCTAAAAGTTACTCCGTTATGTCAAACGCCGTCAACATTATAGTCATCCACTCTTAAGGTTAAAATATTTTAATTTCCAAAACTACGCTTGGTGTAACGAATAGCCGCCTCGAGTCACTCACTGTTGATAATTGGGGCCGTGAAATTCTCTCAGTAGGGAATACTGATTTTGATTCAAACAAAAAGAACGTAAATATCCTAGACGCCACCGGATCGTTGAGAAGGCCGAAGGCAGAACAGCAAGGTGTCCTCTTCATGACCGGTGAGTTTCGCCCCCCGCCCGGCCCCCCCCACC
>WURS02043219.1:0-11190 GCA_011762765.2 Rhinocypha anisoptera | reverse complement strand
AAACTCAAGTTAATTCGAAGAGTTATGCAAAAAATTCGAATTAAATCGAGCGAGAATTGAAAAAGTTCGAATTCCGAATCAAATTGACGGAGCATTTGAATATTTATGCACAAAATTCGAATCATAACACAGAAAATTAGATTCAAATCGGTTAAGAATTCGAATCACAACAGTGAAAGTTAAATTTGAATTGGTAACGAATTCGAATCACAACAATGAATTCGAATCGGTTAAGCACAGTGGAAGTTGTGTAACTCTCACAGTACAAAAACGTGGGTGGCACAATATTTAAAAAAATGACTGAACAATAAACATAGTACATAGAACATGTAAAACCACGACCTTATTATTCATTAATATATAGGAGAAATATAAACTTACAAAAACTATATTTCATCAAGTTAAAACTACGCTGTCTGGTTATAACCTGACATTAAGCACGTTTCTGATTATAACTTTACAATTTCAAAAATACCAGTTTTTAAAGTAACAATTTAAGAATAATTGGCTTGTAACCCTTCAATTTAAAAAAGTTAGCTCATAAGCGTTGAATTTTTAAAATGTCTGTTTATAAACTTAGATTGTTTAAATTAAATAAAGACTTGTCGAGTTATAACCGGAAACGTACTTAATGTTGGGTTATAATTAAACAGTATTTTAAACAGTGTACACTCTAAACTTAAATCCGCTAAAAAGGTAAAACATGAGACAACTTTACAGATATGTTTGTTAAATTAACTTATTTTACCCGTTACTGCTATAACATAAAATTTTTGCCTTAAAAAAAGAGTAAAGTTGTCTTATGTTAAACACTTGAGTGTAGTTTAGGAGTTCTTAGAATTTATATTAAAAATTAATTGACAAGTTACAAGCTTTAGCTTTAACCTAATTTTTGATTTATGGTAATATTCATTTTGATCGATAATATTCGACCAATCTTCTACTATACACTCTAAACCATTGGTTGTTTTTTCGTTTTACTCACATAAAAGTAAATATAAATATGCAAGAAAAATAATATATAAAGTAAAATTTTATCACAATTAACAGTAATAAACTGTAAATGATTATATAATTATATATTAGTATAAATAATTTCTCATAATGTAGTAAAACTGTCCTAAGCGTCACTTTAGAATGTAAACTTAAATTAAACTGTTATATATATGTTACCGTCAAAACCCGAATCTCTTCAAAACAAGAGTTGCCTAGGCAAAACGTCGCGTTTTTTATTTTTTTGTGCTTAACTTAGTCGAATCGCGATTTGACTAGTCATTTCGGGTTTTGCCATTCCCAAAATAGGCAAAACATAAATTTTTGTTAACATTTTTATTTTGGTTTTTCTGGTTAATTCTTTAATTTTCTAAAACTAATTTTTATTTTGAGAACTCTAAATTAGTTGGGGAATACATATCTCAAAGCATTTTTACTTAAATTTTCCTATATATGGTCGTGATTTTCTTTGTTCTATGTTCAATGTACTGTCATTTTTTGGTATTCTTCCACATACGTTTTTGTAATGTGAGAGTTACGCTACTTCCAATGTGCTTAACCGATTCAAATCTAACTCGCTAAATGGTTTTGACGGTAACATATATACTTAGCATAGTGGAAATATTCATACAATAAACGTATGTAATAAACAATATATTATGATTGCAAACTTTCCCTAGTGTTATAAAATTGCTTATTATGCCGCTAATAAGATTTAAGCGGCTAAATTTCTAAAAACTTTATATTAAAATTAGCGTTAATAGCAATAAATAAGCGGTTTTGCTTATTTTCCAATTTTGGTCGCACCAGGGTTTAAAACTAATCTTATTTGGCGACATTATTGGCGAACATTGCCATAACCGGGCTTACCATTGGTAATGATCATGTTGGGCTGGAAGGAGAGTTCGGTGTCAGTGCCACCGATGCACACGTAACGAGTGCGTACTTTGGTGCTTGGCAGTGGCATCTGCTGCACAGCAACCACTGGAGCGCGCGGAGACACCACTTGGGCCCCAAGTGTGTCGTAAATCGACTGCTGATTTGCGGCTTGGCTCGTCGATGCCATGTCGATGTAGTACGGGTACATGTTGGCGTTGCTGCTCGATAGACGCGAATAGATCTCCGATGAAGCCGGCTCTCCTACCACACCGTCGATTACATTGGGACTCGACAGTGCTTGGTTGGGAGGTGAGGGGGTCATTGAGGGCTTCAGTGGATTCCCCTGTCCGCCCGGCAGCTTGTATGGAAACTGCTGCTGTGAGTGTTCCGGTGTCGAGGGAAGTGAGGCGGACATTGGTGCCGAGTAGTTGAGATTGCGAACTTGCAGTGTCGGGTTGGATGGTGGACGATAGTTGAGCGAAGCTTGGGCTTGACTCGAAACGGTTCCAAAGCCAGGTTTGATCGGTTCGCCCTGTGGTGACAGATCTGTTGTCACGGTGGAACCGTAAGTGGAGATGATGCCGATGCTTGTCATCGGTCGATTGTATGCAGGAGGCGGCTGTTTCATCGATCCTTTGTAGTCGCGCGATGTGAGATTCATATCATCCATTTTATAATGCAGATTTTGGTAGGAAACAGATGGTTGAATCATTTGGTTAGGAGATCGAATGTGCCCATAGATTGTGTTGGGCGAAGCCGGGGCGCCAGTTTTAAACGTCATAGGTGACTGATAGATTGGCTGCATGTTGCCGGATGTGCCAGATTGCAGCCGATTACGGTTGCGTGGAGAGCCTGGTGTGGGCTGTCTCCCTATCTGATGCTGACCCATCGAGTAGTTGGAGTAGGTGAGATGTTGCGGGTGGATCAGTTGACCGGAACTCGAGTTGCTGGGCACGCCATACTGAACCCGGTTGCGTGCGTACATCGTGCCACCGGTCACGCCGTACAATTGGTCTTGACTGCTACTGCGACGAACTTGGGCCGCATTGCTTGGCACCATTGACTGTCGACTGGCATATGACTCTATGAGACAAACATGATTAATCAAAGTCTCATTGGTCACGACAAATTTCAAAGATTTACCATAAGGGAGTAAAATGTTCTTGTTTTCGGCTGATGGGTGATGATGCCCAGTGGTACCATAAATGCCCGAATTGGGCACGTTAGGCAATGGACGTTTTTGTAGGGTCACGTAAGACGACTGAGTCATCTCCGCTAATCCACCTTCACCTTCCTAACAATAGCCAAACACACAAAAAAGACACGTAACTTATTAAATCAATTAACATGACAAAGGCATGATTTACTTTAGTAATGTAATTAGAATGAATTGCTTCATCGGCGCACACCGTGGGCTTGGTGAGAAAGATCTATTGGGAGTGAGAAAGGAAAGTCATTGGTTGACAAATGAGTTTGCTGTCATAAGGGTGACACCATACCACATCATAGTGCTCGATCATCATTTCAGCAATGACATTGACAAATTTGATGTCCAATATGGCGGCTACAGTTTCTTCAGCTGTCCGAAGCAGCGTCGGTCCGAAGCAAACACCCAGATTCGAAGGTGTCATCAAGTTTTTCTCATGTTCTTTCGAAACTCTGTTAACAACAAACATTATATATCATATATAAAAAACTTCAGTTTTTCTTACTTTTGCAAGTGTTCAATCAAAACTTTCAACACCTTAAAATTCAACTCCGGTAGTCGATGGACAAGTTGATGAACTCGCTGTAATCGCTGGAATCGATTATCCAATTCTATAATAAAATTAAGAAACAATGAAAAACACAACAGAATTGTCAAATTGAACATACTCGCTGCAGCAATGAATAAATGGTGCAACTGAAAAGTCATGATCGGTTCCGACAAGTGTCTCAAGTAATTTTTCAACGCACTAGTAATAGTTTTAATTTCAAATTCTTCCGTTTGAAGATTGAGATTCGGCAAGAGATCGACATCATCACCCGAAGCGCAATTCGGATCCTTCGCTTTGTTGTGATGCGACTTTTGTCGGTGTTCCATGAAGGTTTCCATCAGTTGATTCACCTTGGAGGTGACGCCCACCATGCGGTAGATGCCGCGAAGCTCCATTCCGTTGGCATTGACGTACTGGATGCACTTGCGTACAAAACAGTAGCCCTCATCATCAAGCTCGTACATTTCACTTGGATTCTGTCGGACACCGGGACCAGTTTTGGGATAATCACCCTTCTTTAGTGAGTGCTTTCCCGAACCACCGTTGGTGTTGTGCGCATTGATCGGCGGGTACGGATCACGAGCTTCGAGTATTTGCAACCAAATCTTGTAGTCCTCCTCGGACAGAGCCTGAAAGGTGTAGACGGGACAGCCAACATTGTCGCCGGGTGGAGTGGCCGATGACGACTGATGACTCGAACCACTGATCGAGCCTCCGTTGGATTGACCCTGCCCGTGACCAGATTGTGTGCTTGCACTCGATCCCTTCTCGTCTGGATATGTCACGATATCAAAGCAAAAACGACGTTCACTCGTCTCGTTGTTTCGCTTGATGCACTCCTTCACGATTATCTCTTCGGTTGAAGTCTAGTGGCAATTAAAATTAAAAAACAAACATTAATCCAGGAAGATAATGAGGAAATATCTTTTGTATATTAATGGCAAATACAAATATTGTGGTTTCTATGCCCTATCCAATGCCCTATTCAATACTTAGACAATTTCATGTTCTTCCACTCGGCCATTTTACACTGTAACAGTTAAACTAATTTAACTGGGCTTGACCGATTCGAATCCAACTTTCGTTGTTGTGATTTGCTTTTGCGCCGTCTGCTTCTTGTAAATATATTATAATTAATGAATAATATGGTTCTGGTTTTCTACGTTAAATGTTCAAAGTTTATCTGTCATTTTTCGTTTTCTACAACTCTTTTGAACTGTAAAAATTATGCTACTCCTACTGTACTTAGCCGATTTGAATCTATTGTTTGTTGTTGTGATTCAAATTTATCACAAATTAGAATTTTTATTTTTACTGTTGTGACTCAAATTCGCATTTAGTTTTTTGTGTTATAATTTGAAGTTTATTTTAATTCATTTTTTCATAACTCTTATAATTCTCATTCGATTTGATTCATTTTTTATGTACAACTTTTCGAAAACTTGAATTTGGCTTTGACGGTTTTGAAGTCGTTTATATAAGAATAAGCTTAAGCGCCTTGTTGATAAAATCAAAATTAACTAAAAATAACTCACAATTTTGCCAACAGTTTGCGTGTATGCCACCACGGTCATTCGATGTTGATCCTTTTCATACTTGCAAAAGTGCTTTGTCCACGAAGTAGTAAACGCTTCTGAATAAGTCAAGTATACTCGCATTTGTAACATTGAAATTGTAATTAACCTACAATCAAACTTACTTTTTTCCATTAAAAATAGATAGCCTTGTCGTGAGTAATTTTTGTTTGCAGCGCTCGAGTCAGAAAAAGTTTGTTTAAACTAAGAAACAAAAAAACGTAGCAATTATTAATAAATAATTATACCTAAGTAAATTACCTTTTCTTGATTTGCAATCATCTTCTTACGCAAAATTTTAGCCTCCTCTTGAGTGGTATGAAAGTTGTGGCGAGTACGTTGCAAGCGCATCTGGAGTTCCATTTTGACCGAATAGAAATCGGTGGCAATCTCGTGGCCTTGGTGGTAGAATGTCAACCAACCAAGCATAAAACTGAGTATTGTTTCCACAAACTCAAACTTCTTGCGCTCGTTCACCTCCTGAAGTTTGAGAACATAATCGGACATGGCTTTGAAGAAATGCGTTTGCTCCATTGAATGGTTGGCATCGGCCTGTCAAAGTTAATCACGTAATAAAATATTCATAAATTACTCGGCTCACTTCACCCAAATAGAGTGATCAGTTGCTCGTTTGGCGCGCGCAAAAGCCACAAACAAACCTCAAGGAGCTGGTTCTCGCTTTTCTTCGCCGACAAGTTAAGATATCGCTCCAAACTCTGACAGTACTTGCCTGTCTCCTTGTCAAACTTCTTTTTGGCTTCTTTGGCATTGCCAATCTGCTCGCGTCGAAATCGTTCGATTGGCTCAAGAAATGCTTCGTCCGCTTTTTCCAGCTAACAGTTCCCCAACATCACACAAATCAAATAATAAAACATATATTTAAGTCAACACACGGTGAGAAACTAAACCAGGTGCCCTATTGCACACATACCAAGCGATCGCGTTCATCCTCAATAGTGGAGAGTAAACGGGCAAAATCCTTAAATGAGTTAGCTAATGAGCACGATTGATGATTTATGGTTATTATCCACGGTTAATCACTTAGTCAATTGGACACATACCAATCACCAGCTCGTCTTCGGTTTGCGAACTTCCAATGCATTCAAAGTTAAAGTTGTTTAGAGTTTCAGATAAGGTACGCTGTGCTCGACTTAGATCTATGGAGGGGGAACGAGGCGTTGGTTATATAATATATAAATATATATTTTTTCTGTTTCTATTGCAAAATCACCCAAAATGTCATTATATCCAGTCCAGACCACACTTGGGATACCAGGAAAACCCATAATAAAATTGGTCCAATTTTGCATAAATCACTTACGGACACACTCAAGTACCATCATCAATCTCGTTATCCTAAAGGTCATACACGCATAATAAAGATCAAATATCCCTCTCCCCTATTTCGTTTCTCCTAACTTATTTTTGTTGTTGTTGCTGCTCCTGTTGCTAGATTTCCTTTGAATCCAGTAAATTTGATGTCACTTAGTGTGAATTAGATGGACTTCCAGTGTAGGGGAAAAAAGGAGATCGAGTTTGAGTACTTACTGCGAGCGGCAACGATGAGCGCCTGGATATCCTTGATCAAGTGCTTGATGGCGGTGTTGGTGTGATCAAGCTCTCGTTCGTGAGCTTGAAGCGTCTCACGGAAGTAGGGCGAGTCGGTGAGACCCTCGGTGAACTCGAGCGGTTGGAGTACCATGGTGGTGGTGGTGTCGTCCTTGTCGACCAACTTGGAACTCGAGTTGCCACGGACGGTTGGCCGAGCCAAACTAATTAGTTTGGAGTGCGCCAACAATTTTTCTGCTTCAACAAAATTCAAATGATGCCATAAATGTCACTATCATTGAAGTGTTTGAGTGAATTACTCTTGTTTGCTCAAGCAATATAAAAAAGAGAGACTACTTCACTACACAAAAGCAATAGTGCCACGGTTTGGGGGGGGAAGAAAAGTATTGAGCTAAATGGAAGGACCTAACTCTCTCACTGGTTGAGTAGATTTTGCTAAACGAGCTACTCTCTGGTGACGCACACATCTCGATCACGGAGGCTAAGCTTTTTTGGGGGAGATTGAGACTAGGCTATATGGCGCAGAAGTTGAGCCCAAATAATAAAGCCCAGTGGTCCTTTGAGACCCTCAACCAGCGTGAAAAAAGCGCAAAGCGTCACTTAACCAGTGCCAATAAAAGTTGCACAAAAGATGCAATTGCATTTGAAACTGGCCATCGAGGGAGCGCTGCCGTGACTATAACACACACAGCTTCCCTTGCCAAGTGCTGTTTATCTGTCGCGAGGTGCTATTTGCATTACCGTTTAGTTTGGTTGGTGGGTGCCGAGTGAGTGAGTGAGTGGTGCACGTTTGCTTGAACATGGTCTAGGTTGCACAAGTGCACGATGCAAATATCACCTCGCGACAGATCAAACAACCAAAACAGGCGGCGAGTGTGCAATAGATCAAACACACACACACAAAACTGGCTCTCATCAAAAAGGGGTAGCAAAGTAGCGGGCCGACGAGTGTCCGACCACTCGGCACCCAATTTGTATTTAGTGCGGCCGTAGGCCAAATGAATTTGATTATGCAAATCACAAAACCTCTGACCAATTAATATGCAAATGACAGATAGAATCAAATCACGGCTGGGAATAGAGCGTCATCTCGCCCAAAGTATCCGGCGAGACTGACAATTTGTCCGGGCAATGACGAGTCAATAATCCGATGACCTTGGAATGCGGTTTCGCCCATCAACGTGTGTGTCACATAACTCATCATTGGAGATGAAATTACGGAAGAAGTCATACTCGTTTACGGTAATTAAAATTGAGGAATTAGTTCTTTGCAAATTGGAACAATAGAGAAAAATGCGTTTTAAGCTTTTGATTATACCATATTTAGTTCGCTTTGCAAATAAATCAAAGATTTAGCTCGTATTCAATATTTTGACGTGCATCAAGTCATTTGGGTTTGCTTTTGCAAGCTTAATCTCACCGCAAAGTATCCGCTGGGACTGGCTATTTGTCCGGACGATGACGAGCCAATAATCCATTGATCTTGGAATGCGGTTTTGCCCATCAACGTGTGTGTCACATAACTCATCATTGGAGATGAAATCACGGAAGAAATCACACTCATTTACAGTAATTAAAGTTAAGGAATTAATTCTTTGCAACTGAAATAATGGAGAAAAATTTGTTTTAAACTTTTAATTTTACTATATTCAGTTTGCTTTGCAAATAAATTAAAGATTTGGCTCGTATTCAATATTTTGACGTGCATCAAGTCATTTTGATTTGTTTTTGCAAGCTTTGCAATCTCACCGCAAAGTATCCGCTGGGACTGACAATTTGTTCGGACAATGACAAGTCAATAATCCAATGATTTTGAAAGGCGGTTTTACCCATCAACGTGTGTGTCACATAACTCATCATTGGAGATGAAATTACAAAAGAAGTCATACTCGTTTGCGGTAATTAAAATTAAGGAATTAATTCTTTGCACATTGGAACAATAGAAAAAATGCGTTTTAAGCTTTTGATTATACCATATTTAGTTTGCTTTGCAAATAAATTAAAGATTTAGTTCGTATTCAATATTTTGACGTGCATCAAGTAATTTTGGTTTGCTTTTGCAAGCTTAATCTCACCGCAAAGTATCCGCTGGGACTGACAATTTGTCCGGACGATGACAAGTCGATAATCCAATGATCTTGGAATGCGATTTTGCTTATCAACGTGTGTGTCACATAACTCATCATTGGAGATGAAATCACGGAAGAAGTCACACTCGTTTACGGTAATTAAAATTGAGGAATTAGTTCTTTTCTCATTAGAACAATGGAGAAAAGTTTAAGCTTTTAATTTTTTACCATATTCAGTTTGCTTTTGCAAATAAATTAAAGATTTGGCTTGTATTCAATATTTTGACGTGCATCAAATCATTTTGGTTTGCTTTTGCAAGGCTTAATCTATCTACCTGATCCGTTTTAAGAAAAGAACTAAGAAGCTTATGTATTAGTGAGAAGGGTGTCCCTTGCGTGTATGGGCATTAGTAATAGTGAATCATATTTTATGATCACAAACGTCAATATCATTTAGAGTGAGCCGATTTTGATCAAAGTAAAGAGAGTGTGTGGTTATGTGTGTGTGTGTGGGATAGAAGGGGAAAGAAACGGACAAGATAACGGGAAGAGGGCGTTTGCCTGACAATGATGCTTTTGTCTCCGGGCACGATTGTGCTCTGCTGATTCTCTTCCCAGTCTCCAAGCCAAGCTCACACACTGCGCAGATAGGATTGGGAGCACTGACTCGATATACCCGCTGAGTGTCATTCACACTCGTCAAACGCATTGACCACAAGTGGCAGACAGATGTCATGTTGGCAGTGCTCATAAAAATAATCATCTTAAATAAAAAGAGAGTCCGCTCAAAGATTTAGTGGAAAGAAGAAATGCAATTGCAGGGTTGATTTATTCACTTCTTTATTTTTTTCATTCTTTTGGTTTTTTCTGTTTAGAAAAATCTCATCTTAAAGTAAATTTTAATCGGTGGCACAGAAGCAGTGTGCGTGAAATCACACTATCAACACAACCGTTTCACATTGATATATCCAAACACAAAGCACATTTGGGTATCGACTCGATGCAGCAAATGCAGTTAGAGAAAGAAAAAGAGAAATGAAGTAAACAAACTGTCAATCGCATTCGGCGAGGACGCGGGAGGCCAAAACCAACGAGGATTGACTTTACCAGACAATGGAGTGTGATGAGCACGAAGTGTTGATGAAACTTGTGGCACTGCATGTGCCATTCTCGTTCCGACTTTACATACACACACTGAGACACTGTATGATATGTTTAAGTTAGTCTAAGCAACTCGACAAGAAGATAGACCGCGTGTCCAAGCAATAATGACCTGCTTGGGACTGCGGGAACAACAAGACAAGCCGCCATTTTGGGCAAGTTCGACACATGCACAACCCAAAATGTGTTTACATGACCTAAAGTGTCGATTGTTTAAACACTACGATAGAAAAAAACAGGGCTCACCGTCGACAATAAACGACAGTAAAGAGAGGTGGAGGGGGGAGGCAAAAGTAAAGAATTGGGTCCCCAACTGGCAATGTTGTAGCTGCTTAGAGCAGGAAAATAACACAGCGTCAAGTTTGGGTCCAGCGTGTCTTGTGAGTGATTCACCATGCAATATAAAGTAAGTCGAGTAAGACACAAGACCAGTATCAATCGAAATTGCATTAGTCAACTTCAATTAGGTGGCGTCAATAAAGACATCTTGGCCACTGTGTCTTGCGTTTTATTGTATCTTCTACTTTTCCATTAATTTCTATCACCTAGCCCAACGTTTCTGTCACCTACTGGCAAAGTCAATTTTGCGCTTCATCCATTTTATAATAAGATTAAATTAATTTTTCCCCATTTTACCGTTCTCTTGTCATCTACTCTCATTTTCCATCTATATAAAAAACACGTATAATTGAATAGACTAATATATTATATAGATAAAAAGCTTTTTAGGTATTGTCAAATGGCAAAGGTTTGCCATTAGCTTTGTGTGGAGATAATAATAATAAATTGAGCTTCTTGTTTGCGCCAAAGAAATATACGTAAGTGCTTCAACCATGTTCTAGAAACGCAGTGGTTGAATGTTCTTTTTTCTTTCTTGCTCTATGAAAGAACATGTTTGTGTGTATGTGTGTGTGTGTAGCACAAGAACGAATTGGCATTGTAACCAAAGGAGGAGGCAACCGTTTCGCCAACTGCTCATTAGTTGGGTATTAGTTTCATTTGTTTGCGATTGTTGGCACTAATCTGATTACTAATAGAGATCACATTTGACAACGAGCACCGATCAAATCATGTGCTTATTTGCTTAAGTTGCACACCGAATCAGGCTTTTGAGAGAGAGAGAGAGAGAGAGAGAGAGAGAGAGAGAGAGAGAGAAAGGGAGAGAGAGAGAGAGAGAGAAAGAGAGAG